>CAEFZX010010334.1:0-38994 GCA_903066825.1 Alfaro cultratus
ACTGGTGGCCTGATTACCTGACTCAGGTGTGCTGAAGCAGAGGCAGCAGGACTGGAGACAGAAAATCTGAAGTCATGTTTTTGATCAGAGAAAGACTTACTTTTTAGAGCGATTACTGCAGTCTGGTAGCTGAGCAAGTGGGACATCAGTTACTGGTTTCCGAAGCTTCAGCAACATGATGTCATGCTGCCAGCCTTCGGGAGCAAAAACCGCAGGATTGTCTTGGATTGTGGGATAATGCTTTGTAGCAGTCCATGGATGAACTCCTAACATTGCTCCGTTTAACCTGCATAAAATGTTAGATTATAATGAATACACAGAAAACCTGATCATCTGCAGATAAAACTGTTAATATCTCTTTCCTACCAGCCTCTCCCTGACTTCCAGCAGCTAGCTGTAGTCAGGATCCACTGAGGGTGGATCAGAGATCCTCCACATACGTATTTATGAGTAGTATTGGTGCCCCCCAGCCAAACTTGATAAAGACGCTCCAAGACATCACAGTCGTGACCTCCAATGATTCTCTTCTGCAGAGAAACATCCGAGTTCACTGAAACACCTGAAGAAGAAAAAGTAGGACTTTACTCAGAAACCAGGTGCAAACATGGCTGCTGGAACAGAAAAATGAAGAATAATTAAAGATTAAAAACCATCACAGTTCATATGCAAAGATGTTTCAGTCTGAAACAGAATTAGAGTAAGTTTGAAAGTCACAGAGAGCAGCAGCCTCCCTGGAACCAGTGGAAGTGTCTCCAGTCTCTCCAGCTTCCCCAGTGTGTCCAGTGTTTCTGACTCACCCAGCCCCAGCAGCAGCAGAACCTTCAGCAGAGCCATTGCTGGTCCAGCTTCCTGTGAATGTCTGCAGTCCTGCAGCAGCTTTTAAACTCTGTTCACAACTTCCTGCTGGAAAGAAAGCCACCAATCACAGGACAGACACTGATCTTTCCAATCACAGGACAGATGCTGATCTGCGCTGTCATCTGCATACAGAGGAGCTCATTTTAATTTATTGGCTTAATTGTTTCTTCCTTTCTTTTTCTGATTCTTTTGATGATACTGGATGAAAAAAGGCTCCACTCTGGTGCTCTCCTCTGACACTCCCTTCCTCATTTCCTTACAGTAAGGGAGGAGTGAACTATTGCATCAGGTGGTCAGATGTTCCCATCTTCTCTATCTAAATCTAACGATTACTGAAGGGCATTATAGTATACAGACTTCATAATCTTTACTCTTTTGGTTTGTGGTGGATGCTCCCATCACCACCACATAGTGTTGTATTTATTTTTTCCTCATATTAGTAACAGTTTAGTTATTTCATTTAGACACATATTTTCTAATGGGTGCACACTTTGGTTAATGTCTGTCTGAATGGATTTCTTACACTTGTTTTGTTTGAGGTGCTGCTGATGCAAACCAGCTGGGGGAGGAAGACTGGAGCAAACCATTTGTTTTCTGAAGGAGGAAGACTTTGTTTCAACTTTATCTTAATTAGTTAATTTTGTCATTTAAATATTCACTTTATTATTTGTGCTAAGTTAAAGTTAGTTTTGCTTTATTTGTTTCATAAGATGCTTTAGCTAATTTTGTATTTGTTCTTTTGTTATGTTGTTCCTCCCTCATGTGGTAGATTTAGGTTACTCCACCCCAATTTAAGCAGCCTTTTGTTCTTTGTTTGCAGGTCAGTTTTGTTTGTGTTTGGTTTTAAATTGGGCCCAAATCTGTTATCATTTTGACTCATTTTTGTATTGAATCTTTAATCTTTGTTTACCATTTTGTTGAAGAATTAAATTGATTTTTTTCTATTTTGAACACCTTTTTTGTCCTTGTTTGAGTTTGGTCCCTCACAGTTGGTGTCAGGAGTGTCTCCTTTATTTCTCTGAGAGGAAAAGTTTCCAAAATGCCTGGAAGGGGAAGAGGACGAACAAGAGAAGGACCCAGTTCTGAGCTGGATGAAAGAGAGGCTGTTGAGGAAGGTGGAGCTGTTGGTGGAGTGTTTAACAAAGAAGAGGAGAGGAGTGAATCAACACTAGCAGACTTGACTAATCTTCTCAGAGCCCATATAGGACATTAGAAGGCCAAAGAGGACCACTGGACCAGAGAAACTGCTAAGCAACAAGAGAAATTTGAGGAACTACAACAACAGTTCCGATTGTTTAAAAGGGAGAGCCAACCTGAGGTCACTCCCACTGCTTCACAGATATCATCACCACTGCGGCCTACACAACCACTAGATCCTGGAGGGGCAGCTTCACCTCAGCTGTCTATCAGGTGACATTTTGCACAGTCGTACTTTTCTCATGCATCTAAATTACAAAAATTGAATGAAGATGACATTGAACATTTTCTCATTACTTTTGAAAGAATAGCTTCTGCCTGCAGGTGGCCAAGAACTGACTGGGCTTTCCATTTAATACCTCTGCTAACAGGCAAGGCTAGAAGTGCCTTTGTGCACATGGATGTTGACTTGTCTATGAACTATGATCAAGTTAAACTAGCTGTTTTGCAGAAGTATGACATTAACAGTGAAACCTACAGGCAAAGATTCCGCTCGCTTCAGGTGGAGCCAGAAGAAACTCCAAAGGAGCTCTACATAAGGCTGAAGGAGCTGTACGTCAAATGGGAGCAACCTAATGGTAAAACTGTTGAACAATGGGGCGTGCTGTGGTGACGCAGGGGTTTAGCACGTCCCACGTTTGGAGGCCTTAGTCCTCGATGCGGAAGTCGCGGGTTCGACTCCCGGTCCCGGCGACCTTTGCCGCATGTCATGCCCCCTCTTCTTCCCCCCTTCCTGTCAGCCTACTGTCACAAAAAATACGAGCCACTAGCGCCGCAAAAACTCTTCGGAGAAATAAATGATAAAAAACAAACGGTTGAACAAATAAATGAAATAATGATTCTTGAACAGTATCTGAGAATGTTGTCACCAGAACTTCAGGTGTGGATAATAGAACACAATCAAAAGACTGCAAAGGAGGCTGCTGAACTGGCTGTGTTTGTGGCTGCGAGGAGGAAAAACTCTTGGGCTTTTCAAAGCCCAAGATGGCTGCCATCAATCTCCAGCCCAACCAGTTTCAGCTGTGGGTAAGCTACCTCTGAAAGAGAGATTTGGCTCAAAAGTTCAATGGAAAAAACCCACGTGTTACTTAGGTGGACAGGAGGGTTATACTAAACCAATGTGTCCTCAAAATGCTGTTAAGTTGTCCCAGATGTGTTTTGTGCCCAGGAAAGAGACTCAAAATGATGGAGCAATGAATCAATTAATGGAGACCTCTGTGGAGCTCAACGGTCAGGCACTGAGGGCCCTGACTGATAGAGGGAGTACACAGACTTTGGTCCAGCGCAGGTATGTCTCACCCCAGTTTGTCTGCACCAGTGAGACCATTCCAATCTGCTGCGTTCATGGTGACAAGAGTATCCAACAGCAGATATTTATGTGACTTTAAAGGGAGAAACTTACCTGCTTAATGTTGGGGTAGTAGATAACTTGCCATTTCCTGTAATTCTTGGCAATGATCTGCCAGTGCTGATTGACCTGTTGAAACCTCCTCAGTGTAATGTTCTCTAACTCGGGCCCAAGCAAAGCAATCTGAGGAAATTGTTTCCGACCTCAGTACCTTACCATTTTACAATGTGGAGTTTTTCACAGAGGACACCAAAGACAGAAAATCCAAAAGACTATGGAGAAGGGAGAAGTTTCAAGGAACGGTGGTTGTTCCTTCTGCTGCACCAGAGCCTGAGGTACTCAAAGACTTCAAAATCCCTGGTAATATAATGGAGCTGCAGCGCAGGATTCAAGTCTTGTGAGATGCTTTAAAGAAACCAAAGTCAATAAAAATAATTTTGTTATTCAAAATGACATTCTTTACAGACAAAATGGGCCAATTACACAGCTTGTAGTTCCCAAACCAGTTAGAGGAACTGTTTTGAAGTTGGGGCATTCAGTTCCCTGGGCTGGCCACCTGGGGAAGCATAAGACCTTAGCCCACATAAAGTGCTGTTTTGTCTGGCCTGGCTTGCATAAAAATGATGTGCAGTTTTGCAGGAGCTGTCCAGAATGCCAAATGACATCAGCTAAGCTCCGCTCCAACCTCTTCCATTTCTGAGTACACCATTTCAACGCTTTGGTATGGACATAGTGGGCCTGGTTGAAAGGAGTAAAACAGGTAACCGGTTTATGCTGGTCATTGTGGATTATACAACTAAATATCCAGAGGTTTTTCCCTTGAAAGTTGTCAAAGCGAAGAATGTTGCATTCTGTTTGGTGCAAATTTTTTCTAGAGTTGGCTTTCCTCAGGAAATACTGACTGACCAGGGCACCAATTTCATGTCCAAGCTGCTTAAAGATGTGTATCAGTTGCTGGGAATTAAAGGACTGAGAACAACACCCCTTTTATACTGCAGCACAATATACGAGCTACTTGTTTTAAGTCAATTCCTAAATACTGATGAAAAAGTTCTTGTTTCGTTGGCTGATTATTTAATAAGAGGGGAAATGTTTGGATATTAGTGAAATAATCAGTCAATGAAACAAGAACTTTTTCAGGATTCTTTAGAACGATGAGATGTTAAAGTTCCTCTGTATGCAGATGATGGCGCAGATCAGCGTCTGTCCTGTGATTGGACAGATCGGCGTCTGTCCTGTGATTGGGCAGATTGGCGTCTGTCCTGTGATTGGGCAGATTGGCGTCTGTCCTGTGATTGGACAGATCGGCGCCTGTCCTGTGATTGGTGGCTTTCTTTCCAGCAGGAAGTTGTGAACAGAGTTTAAAAGCTGCTGCAGGACTGCAGACATTCACAGGAAGCTGGACCAGCAATGGCTCTGCTGAAGGTTCTGCTGCTGCTGGGGCTGGGTGAGTCAGAAACACTGGACACACTGGGGAAACTGGTCACACTGGAGACACTTCCACTGGTTCCAGGGAGGCTGCTGCTCTCTGTGACTCTCAAACTTCCCTCTGATTCTGTTTCAGACTGTGATGGGTTTTAATCTTTAATTGTTTATCATTTTTCTGTTCCAGCAGCCATGTTTGCACCTGGTTTCTGAGTAAAGTCCTCCTTTTTCTTCAGGTGTTTCAGTGAACTCAAATGTTTCTCTACAGAAGAGAATCATTGGAGGTCATAACTGTGATGTCACAGAGCGTCTTTATCATGTTCGGCTGAGGGGCACCAATACTACTCATAAATTCCTATGTGGAGGATCTCTGATCCACCCTAACTGGATCCTGACTGCAGCTCACTGCTGGGAGTCAGGGTGGTAGGAAAGAGACATTAATACAGTTTTATCTGCAGATGATCAAGTTTTCTGTGTGTTCATTATTATCTAACATTTTATGCAGGATTAACGAAGCAATGTTAAAAGTTCATCCACGGACTGCTACACAGCAGAATCAGGTAATCCGACACGCTGCTGTAATTTATACTGACCAGGGCCAGCAGCGTGACATCATGTTGCTGAAGCTTCGGAAACCAGTAACTGATGTCCCACTTGCTCAGCTACCAGACTGCAGTAATCGCTCTAAAAAGTAAGTCTTTCTCTGATCAAAAACATGACTTCAGATTTTCTGTCTCCAGTCCTGCTGCCTCTGCTTCAGCACACCTGAGTCAGGTAATCAGGCCACCAGTTTAGCTCAGGTGTGTTGGACCAGAGACACTTTTAAAGGACACAGGACAACGTCACTGGGGACTGGAGGTGGACACTCCTGTATCAGTGGATGAAGTCCTTCATGGATTTGTTTTCTGTTCTTTCATTGTTCTTCATGACAATTAAATTCCTACATTGTTATCTTGTATTTTTACATTTTATTCTAATTGTGCTTTAGAGACGATGTTGTTCAGCTGGCAGGAGAGGGAGCAACGACAACCGGCCCCAATAATCAGCGATGTGAGAGAAAGTTTGAGGTTATGAGAATAAAATCTTTGTTTCGAGTGAAGAACATGTTTATGATTCTCATGTTTCTCTACAGTACCCAATACTGCTACTGCAACACATCTTCAGTGTATCAACATGAAAGTTGATGATGTTTCCGTCTTCGAGCCGACATGTGGGCATTTATTCTATACTGCAGCACCAAATAAGGATATATGTCTTGTGAGTTTGTTTCTTCAATATCTGCTTACAGTGATTTGAAGACTTTTTTATGTTATACAATATGAATACATATATTGATATGAATTTTTCGACAGGGTGACTCTGGTTCAGCGGTGATGTTCAATGGCATGATTTATGGTGTATTATGGTTGAAGGTGGACCAGACTATGCATGTGAGGCGCCAGTTTACATCATGGATGTGTGTGAATACATGGAGTGGATAAAAACAACTGGGTTTAAATAAAACAAACTATCATGAAATAAAATTCAGATTTCCTCTCAGATATAATCTTATAGATGTATCTTGATCAGTTTATTCTACAGGTTTGTGGAATTGGAATAAATTAATAGTTTTGTTTCTTCTCACCTGACCTTGATCTCCCTAATGGAGCTTTCTCTGTCTCAGAAATGAAAATTATATCAATAAATGCATGAAAAAGAAACATTTCCTGGCTGGTCGTCTTTACACTCATGGTTCTCTTTGTTCAGTTGATATTTTCCCTGAACTGAGTCTGAAAATGTGACAAGATTTAAATCACATGAAGAGGAACACCAGAAGTAATTTATTCATTTAGTTTTTGTGTTTATTTTATATCAGAAATGAACATGCAGCATATAAACTCTGCAGCTCTGGAGTTACTATTCCTGATTTAGTTCTAAAGAATTTAAACTCCAACAAGACAAAAGAGCTGCACAAAAATAATGAAACTGAAGTTGCATAATACAATTAACAAATAACAAAATCCTAATAACATAAACATAATGAAACACATCACATTTTTTATATAGATACAAAGGAAATAAAAAAATTAGTTAACAATTTAAAATCAAAATCTGGAATGAAAGAAGTTTTAAGAAAATATTTAAAACCGTGTAAAACTAATTAACTGTAGCTTCTGGTTGCCACAAATTTAACATAAAAAATTATCATAGAAAATATTCCTCTTTTGCAGTTAAACAAAGTGTCATTGTTAATTTTAATTTTTAATTTGAACACTTTTTATAGGCTTACATAAAGCTATAAAAAAATGAATTATCTTAAAAACAATGTCATAAAAAACCACCTGCAAAATAAAGGAGGACGTGCAAAAATATTTATTTTCTTTCACCTTTGAAATTAAAATCTAATTTACATATTTATTATGTAGAATGTCTGAGAAATTACAATTTGGTCTTCAAATGTTTAAATATGAGAGAAGTTCTTTGTAAATTTCATAGTAACATCTGGAAAAAGTAAAAAGATGTTAGTACTGCTAAAATATGCCATTAAATACTTTATTGTTATAATGTTTTTCACTGATAATATTACATCAAATCAAACAGAAAAGGTTTGCCTCAGGGCCGTGCAGAGACCTTTGGAGGGACTGGGGCTCAAAGTTAAAAAGGGGCACATTGAACAAGATCTTAAATTATCGTACAACATCATAGCAACAACCCATATTATTCAAAAATCTAATAGTTAATCGGATCAAACTATCACTGTCACCATAAGGGAACAATGCAAAGCAAATGTAATCTATGTTTCGCTGATAGGTATAATGTTGCTGTTTCTGCAGCTGACAGTCCTGCAGGGCTGAGTTGATCTGATACTGCATCAGTATCAGGTTGCTGGTTATGCAGTAATGAAATAAGCAAATTTGCTGCTGTTTTACTAAATAAACCCTGATAATATCTGACTGTTTAACCTCCGTAACAGCTTGGCTGCAGACTGATTTAAAGATCCAAAAAGCTGAGAGGGGTTAACTCTATATCATTTTCTATGTTAGCTCCTCTGATAGATCTAGAGTTGTAAGATTGATATATCAAGACAAAGAAAACCCAGTAGCTGCAGGTAGGGCCTGTTGTTGCGCAATAGCCTGTCCTGCCCTGTTCCCTTACAAATCAGGACTGACTACTGAGCAGCTCACCATCCGACGGGTCCGGAAAGTATCGAGTCTTACTCTGAGTAGAATTATTGGAACAATCTATTTAAGCTGATGTCGAGAGAGACTCATCTAGAGTGAGAGTAAAAACTATTTTGTAAAAAGGATTTTAATCACAGTGACTAATTATAAGTTCTGACTGTATTTTTGTTTTTTCAGTCCGATGTCAGACAGGAAATCAAGAACTGTGGAAAGTCTAGTATTATAAGGACTACAATTAAAAAATTATATATGACATTAAAAAATTCTAGTTTTTTTTTATTTTCATACCAGCTTGCTAGTCTACCCTTACATTTTCTTTACACTCTTGTCTTTTTGAGACATTTTTAAATACATTTAAAAATATAATGTGTACATTTCCTGTGACTATGAAGGGAAAAAAGAATTTGCTGTTGCGTTCTATACATTGCACAGTCATCTGTTTTGCTCTTGGCAGGGGAGTTTTAGGTAATTATGCTTGGTTTGAATTTCACTGATAGCACGTTTCCTAGCGGACACTGCAGGGCTGCAGCCTTTCCGTCTCTGATTGTAATCAGAGAAAATTGGACAAAATTAACTTGGGTGAAGATTACACTATTAAATAAAGCAACTGTTTCTATTTATTTAGCCTCTTCTTTGCCTTGTGGGTTTAACCTGATCGTGTTTTTATGCAGATTTATGATTGCTGGTTGTGTAAGAAAGTGAGGTTGATGGTTTTTCCAGACTTTTACCAGGAGATTTATGAGGAAGTTTGTTTATGTCCCTACTTAAAATCCTGAAACTTAAAATCAAGACATTAAGGCATCTTCATGCTGCAAGTAAACATATTTTCAACTATTAGTTTTTAATTTATTCCTTGTATATCTGCTGAAGGTTTCTTAAGTTATTTTAAAATTTCAATCAGCTGCAAAGGAATAAAAAATAATTGTATTTCTTTTTTAGTTGTTTAGAAATGCAGTGCACTCTTTGAGATGTGATCTTAACTAAACAATCTGACTGGCATTTCTTTGGCAAACTTTTTTTTTTTACATATCATAAAACCTAATTGAGGAGATGAAAAATTATCCTCACTTCATACAAAAATCCTGTGAATGGCTGCTGAGTGTGAGACGGGACCCAGTTTGGAAAAACATGTTAATGTAATTCCTGTTTCATCCAAAATCCCACAGTTTGGCTTGTGTCTGTTTCCCTTAAAAAACCTGAAGCACCATCTGTTTAAGTGATTCAGAGCAGTGACTAATGAAACATCAGTGGTTGGCCTGTTGTGATTTTATGTTTTAATCATTAGTGAAACTTTAGTTTTGCTAGAAAGATTGCAAATCCTTTTTTATCAAGTACGGTTTAATGTTGGCCCACTGTATTTAATTATCACATGCCATAAATTACTTTTAGCACTTGTAGGAGTAATTTTACTGTATTTTTGTTCTTACTTGAGTAATATTAAGAAATATTGCATCTCTTATCCTATAGTTAATTTCTGGATACTCTACCTAATGTGACCAAAGATATGCAAGACAATGAGACAAACCTAAAGCTTAAAATTCTGTTTGTACTTAAACTTTGCTGTTTTAATGTTATAAAGTGGATGCTTAATATTCTCTAATGGGAATTATATTGTTAAAGAAAAGAAGGAAATTCTGATTAGGGTTAGGGATTCAATAAAGCACAAATTGAAGAAGTTTTATAGAAATCTATCAATTTTAATTTAAGTTTACTTAATCAATGACAGCACAGTTAATGTTTTATGATAAAAAATGAGCATTATTTTGTACGAAGGATTTGGATCCCAGTTATTGGTTGAACCTTTAAAAAAATACAGCAAAATTAGAAGTCATACACACATACATACTGGAATATTGTATTAGCAAGGAACAGATAAAATGCATATTAGAGAAGATACATTCTCCTCAACAATGTAGGTTATACATCAGTATTCACTTAGTTATGTTTAAAATATATATTCTAGAATATACAATACTCTTTTTTCTGTATTTTTGCAGTGTATATGGTGAAATAATTTCTTAGAACGTCAGATGTTTTGCCTTTATCATAGAATGAAATCAAAACATCAGAGTTTTGAGAAGTTTAGTCAGTAAAAGGTTTTATGTTGTAGTTAGACAGTAAACACCTCACTCTGTCTGAGAGTTTGCAGCAGAAATCTGGAAGAAATATCATTTATGCAGAACCTGTCTGGGCTCACTTCCCGAAACTCGCTGTAACCTGAAACCTTTCACCGATGTCAGCCGGTTCAAACCTTGAAGTAGATTCATTTAATTATATTCTTTCAGCACAAAGAGTTTTAATTCTTTCCAATGAGTGTGATCACAACTTCTAAAGACTTTATATGATTTATGTTAAGCCTGGATTTAATTTATAAATAAAAATCTAAAATATATGCAAGCTGCACAAGAAAAGAGTTATATAAATGAATTCAATGTGACATCTAAAAAATCTGGAGAAATTTAGACAAATTGCTTAAGAGGCATTAAGAAATAAAGTGAACCGAGTTGTTTTATCTGCTGCCCTCTGCTGGTTACTTAGGCACAATTATCTTTGTATGGGAGTTTCTAATTTTCACTACAAAAACACAAAATCTTATCAAGTATTTTTGTCTAGTTTCTGGTGTAAGTTTTTTTTGCACACTTAAAATAAGACAAAACTAACTTACAAGAAGCTTTTCTCCAAAATATATGCTTGTTGTAAGTAAATAACGCCTGAATATTGGTTTTAAAACGTATTCGTTCCACTGGCAGATTTTTTTCTCTCATAACAAGGTTTTGTTATAAGTTTTTAAAAAATTACCGGTGGGACTAGAACATTTTTTAAATCACTATTCAATAATTATTGACTTAAACAAGCTCCTATATCTTGTAGCAAAGTTAATTGTAAGCTAGTTTTGTATTATTTCAAGTATACTGAGATATTTTCACTAAAAACTGGTCAAAAACACAAGGTAAGATTTTGTGTCTTTGCGACGTTAGTGAAATGTGAATTTATATTTTTAGAAATGTGACACTAAACTAAATTACGTTAATATAAATTACATTAAATCCTTTTCTAACTAAGCAGCAGTCTCACTTTTTGTTCTTCTAAAATGCAAACTCTCCAACATAATCACACTGAAACTCTACATACTCAAGTGAGTTTCCAATTTGAAATGTGTTTAAAAAGAAGTAAATGTTTTTTTTAAAAATGGCTGTTCAAATTTTGTTAAATCAAATGTCTGCTGTCACATTTGAAATGAAAAATTCAGGATTTCTTGTCAAGAAGAGAATTTCTTAAGCATCCAGAAACTGGGAGTTAACTCGACTTTTCCAGCTTTTTTTTAGTAAAATATTACAGACAGAAACATATAGTATATTTAAAGCCTTTTTCTAAATGTAGCACAGGGTCACTTGTAATATTCTGGCTTTACCACAGGGTGGGGATATATTCAAAAATATGAATCTTCATCTCCACAATTCAATGAAAACATGAAAGAGATCCTGAATTTCAAACATTTACACACCTGTAAGTGTATTTGATCCATTTTGTCTCATTTAGACTTTAATGAATGATTTAGATAATATTTTCTTCAGTGCACAGCAGCAGATCTGAACTGAACACAAGTTTCAGAGACATTTTCACACAATTGAACGTTAATAAGCCACCAGAGCCTAAGTTGAGTCTTTACATCTTAATACAACTGGAAATTGGGATATTTTGGATTTTCACAATGGCTTCATAAAATATAACATACTGTTACAAATTTTACATCAAATTTGTTCTATCTGAATAAACTGAGAAGTACAAGTTTTGTACCAGAGACCAGTATAACAACCAGATAACACTGGATATATTTCCTTTTGTTGAGGTACATTGTGTTTTTAATACTCAGATATACTAATATGTTTAATATTTACCATATATTGGAAGGACATAAGAGAAAATATTCACTCTTCAAGAGACACAGATAAAGTAAAGCTCATGCCTTACCTTTCAAACAAAAGCTTTTGTCTTTATTTGAACCAGATCATGCAATGTGCAATGTGGAGTTCCACAGGGTTATGTTTTGGAATCTATCCGATTCTTGTTTTATTTGCCTCCTCTAGTGAATATTAAGATTTTTTTAAATCACAATTATGAAGCTGATGTTCAGTTATAATATTTTTTTGCGTCAAAGCTCAGATTTTAACTCTCAAACTTAAAATCCGAGTTATAAAACACCCATTAAAACTGCAGCCAGTGTGAAAGCATTCAAAATAAATTCTTTTTAAAATTGTTATAGCATAATCTCAAAATAAAACCTTTTAAGCTCGACTTAAATTTCTATCATACTTTATGATAGCAAAGTCAGCTTTTTTGTTTTCATCTTAATCAGATGAATTAATCAGATGACATTTGTGAGAGCTTTACAACTCACAAATGAGTTGTAAAGCTCTTTCATACATTCTGTCTTATTTCATAGAGCTAAAAATATGTGACTTTACTTTTTAACTTTGACTAAGTAAGTATATAAGTAACATAAGTGTTTTATAATTATTTAATTGAATGTGTAGTAATCTTTTACTACACATAGGTTTTATGTAATGAACACAAATGAAGAACAATTTGTGAAACAAGTTTCAATTGTTTCATGGGCAGATTGTTTTTTCTTCAGCAGCTCAGATTAAATTTAGTAACGTGATAAACATTAAAGTGCATCATAAAGTGAAGCAGCCACGGCAGAGGCGTCAGGTTCTCACAGCGTTTAGTTGAAAGCAGATGGCTTGGCGAGTTATGAAGCTCTCTGAACAGCTGTTCATTCACTAAACACAGAATTACAAACTGGTGAAGCCGGCACTCACTCGAAGCGTGTCTGAAATAGTTGCATGCATGAGTTTAAAGGCTCGTCTGTGACTCTGCACATAACTGACTGGCTAAATATAAAATAAATGGCGTATCAGTTTTCTGCATACCGCTTGAGCTTTATGCTGCCATGTGTGCAGTTTTTAAATTCCTGATGGATATGGAAACTCTAAGCAATGATAACAAAAGTTTTATTGTCATTTCTCATTCATGTGAATATACACTAGTTTAGGTCAACACACAGATCCCAGTGTTGTGTCAACCTACACTGACTGGTCTTAGCAGACTGATCAACATTTCATATGCAAATGTATCCTGATGATTGTCCTGCTGCTTTGTTGATAATTTGTTGAAAACAATAAATATATATCTTAAAAAAAGAAACCTGTTGTTTATGCACCAGCTTTTCCATTAGTTATCAATGTAACACAGACCTAATGCTTTATAGTCCAGAAATACCCTTCATGCATTTTACAGTCAGTAGGTTTGTTACATCACTTCTTAGGAAAGCAGTCTTCTCAACTTGTCCTAAATCCATCCTTGAATTTGATTGTAGAATATCTAAGAATAAAATATCTGACTGATTTTCTTTATTTTTCCTTTAATTCCCCAAAAGCCACTTTGAATTATCTTGTGTATGAGTGATGCCATATTCAGTAAATAAACCTGCCTTGCCTTGGGATCTCTCAGTTGTATGTAAGTCAAGTGTACTATGATATTTGAACTAGAAACTACACAAACATACTTGTGTGTTTTTGCAGTGTGCATCCATTTTGTTGGATATTATTAAACAGGTGGCCAGATGGGTAATAGAACATGAACCCTCTTTCAATTCTAGGTCTAGGTTTCTAGGATGTAAAGCAGACAACAAACTCAACAAAATCCCTAATCATTAAACATAGATAAAGCCAAAGTAGAGGCATTGTGTAGGACAACAGCCTTAAGCAGCTGCTTTGGCTCAGTCAACGTTGCTTCACTGCTTGAAATATGCAGTTTGGGCCAAACTTCAGCTGTCAGACAGATGACTGCACATAAATTAAGAATGGGATGATGTACTTCATTTTCTAGTTTTAGTGAGAAAGTAGCAGCTTTCTGGATTAGCCATCTGATTGACTTTTTATGAAGATACTTGGATGAGTTTCTCAAGATATTGGGACATCAGTATTTGTTTACTTGAAATGTTATTTGGGTGATAGAAGACTGACTTTGTAATTGTCTTTATATGTCTGTGAATGTTCAGGTCCACCGCTAAACCCAGATTCAGGACATGATCTAGTTGTAATATAATTAGAAACTAGTTCTATCAGTTCAGTTTTGTTAATGTTTATCTGAATTATGTTAGAACTTATCCATGCATTGATTTATTCTATGAATCTACTCAACTGGAACATAGATTAATTTTATAGTGGTTTACGACTTTGTATTACTTCTCTTTATTTTGCCACTGTAATGTAATGTTTTTTGTTGTTGTTGTTTATTTTGATATTCTTTTACCATGTAAAGCACTTTAAATTGCCTTGCTGCAGCAAGAAAAAAACTCAACTTGACTTAAACCCCTAGGAAAGATTTGCTTTTCTTTTCCCACAACAAAGCAATAGGCCTAGTGGACAGGGTGGTATAATCCCTAGCTTGTTTAGTTCTTATATTACGTCTGGAAGAAAAGAAACACATGCAGGTTACGCAACTGGGTGGCTAGCAGCCAGAGTGTTGATACCCCTGTGGGCTTTGGAGAGTGTGGCGGTGTTTCCTGCTTTCTGACCAATCATTTTAAACAAAAACATGCGGGGATAAGCAGGGCGGCGCTGTTCCCGCAAACAGCACACAGTGAATGTGAATGTGGCCTCTCTCTCTCACACACACAGGCAAGGCAAAGCAGGGAAAACACGACGGTTCTCCACGCCAAAGCAAACGGTAGGTTTATTCTCCGGCTGCAGCTAGCTTAGCTGTCCCGGTAGCCTTATTCCAGATCGGTTTTTTTTGTCTAAAACACCCAAATAGGTTGACTTGAATGCCGTGTGTATATGCGCATTCTAGTTATCTTGTGTATCTTGGCTCTAGCGAGCATTAAGCACAGTGACAAGCTTCGTATTTTTGTTGTAAATGTCTTTAAACTAGGTCTATGGGTGTGTAGAATGAAATGGTGTGCCGAGCATTCTGGGCAACAGGTGATCCCGTGTTTCCAGGCATAGAACGTGAGTGGCAGTAGTTTTAGCCAATCAGCGGAAAGAGCTAGGATCCCAGGAGCCAATCAGATTTGTCCGCAGTGCCGGTGTGGGTGTTGCCCCAGTCGGACAGGATACACAAGCAGTAGCAGCAGAGTCATCAGCCATAGATCCACGGGGCGCGGAGGAGAAGCAGCCAGCCAGTCAGGGGGGTGGTGCTTTGCTGTTGTTAGGAGGATTTTTTTTTTCGTCTTCGTTGCCGTGAAAATAAGAGGAAGTACGCCGTGAGCTGGGTTTCAGATCGAGTAGACGACAGAAGAAATCACATCTCAGCTGGGAGAGGATTAGATTTAATATTTTAACCAGAGGACTCTCTCACTGAGAGGTAAGGGAGTGCTACATCAAAATAAAATCCTTTTTTTTGGTGTTAATTTCCTGTAAACCGTGGTGTGTTGGGTGAAAATGCAACTCTAATTACACCCAGATTCATTTTCAAATTGTGCAGCATATTTCCTAAGAAAATGCAGCTGATAGATTCATAGTTTTACCTTAAATATAGTGCTACAAAGACAAAGTAGAGCAAATGAAACCTTTATGTCTTTCTATTACGAATCATTTTTGTTACAGCATTCCTAACAGGCAGGGGAATTACAAATTTGGAAGAATTTTACAACCAATTGTTTTGTTTTTCAAAAACACTTGTGTACTATTTGTCCTGACTACAAATTTTAAAAAATAAATGACTTCCTTATTTAAAACCATTAGTTTTAAAAAGGCCTATATTGGAGAAAAAATTCACCACACTATAAATGTGTAGTTTCATAAAATGATATGTCACACTGATTTTGGTTTGATCAGGACTCATTATAGGCCATTTTTAACAAGAGTTGTCTAATCACAATTATTAGAAATGGGCTGCCATTTCTGAAAGTAATGGTGAATTAAATAAAATTATATGTGTCATTTCTGATTGGAATAAAGGGATATGCAATCTTTAAGTAGAAATGAAGTGGCTTGTTTAGGACACAACTTAAAGGCGGAAGACGGCTGTTAGCAGATTTTTCCAGCATGAGTAATACAACATTTCCTTTCCAACATTTCCGTGCCTACTATATATTTCTTTGAGTTGGAAGAAATGCCTGAAAAACTCAGGTACAACAAGACCAAAAGTATGAAATGGTAAAATCTCGATGGTCAATCTTAGATTTAATCATTTGGCTTTTCTTAGAAAAATTTGTTGGTTTTTGCTTTGTATTAGGCGCAGTGCTGCCCCCAACAGGTCATTTGTATAAATTTAACACCATTCTTCTGTTTTAGTTGCAAATCCACCAATGAAGCTCAATTGATCAAATTTTGTGGGTGCTAATTTCCTCCATTACTCTTGATTTGGCTACTCAAAATAGCATTTGACTCAAACATTTTCTTCTGATCTTAAAACGCTACATTGTAGCTAAGCGAAATTTTAGCGACTTTGCCAAAACAATGAAATAAGTTGATGGAGTAGAAATAAAATCCTTCAATTACACCTGTAATTATCTGCAGTTATTATGATATTTCAGAATGTGGACACCCTTTCATGCCAGTAAAAGTAATTTTGAGCAATTATAAAAATGTGAGTCATGTTTTTGGAAAGCAAACTCCCATTTCAGAAGCAATCAAAGGGGCAATAATCCTGTATTTCCTTTGACTTCACAACTTCACCACCAAAGAGTGTTGTTTTGTGAATTATTGGTCACATTTTTAAAGCTTAATTCTGTAAAATCCAGTCGTTGCGTCTCTGATGAAGTCATGCATGCTTGACTAGACTAGACATGTTTAGGTTTCCTGGCAAACTAACTACAGTTACCATTAGAGTTAATTGAGAATTTGTTTTTGGATCCAACATACTTTCTTATTGAACACTTAGAATCAGATCAGGACTCCAAATGCAAACAGTCGGTTAGCTTTAAATGTGACCGTTTTACAAGTAAAAACAAAGATACTGTGGTATTTCCGCTCAGAAATCACATAAATGACATGAAGAAAGAAATTATTGCAAATCGATGTACATAAATATTCTGAAAATATCTCACCCGTCAAAGAGATGCTGAGACTTTTTCATTTTGTCAGATAAATCAAAACTTTACTTTTTGGTATTTTATGCTTTTGTCATCCATGTAAGTGACTTAAGATATCAAGATAAACAATAAAATTGTTGGTTTTAGACCATTTTCAACGGGCATAATAATGCAAGAACACATTTTCATAAAACGATAAGCTTTAAATTCTAATGAACATTTAATACTGAAACTGAAAGACATTTAAAATATCCAAAATAAATGAACAAAACAACAGAAATAATAAACAAAATAAAGTATGATGTCTCTGCAAACAAAATTGTCCTTCAGGATAAAAGGCTAGTTGAGACCAAAGTACCAGATTGAAAACTTTTGTCATCCAGTTTTTGGTAAAAAGAGAAACATGATAAATCATGCAAAAGGAAATTATTGAGCTCATTTTAATTTATTATGAGTTCAGCTGATTTATTGCGACAGGCGCACAAGGAGGTCTGTCTACTATTGTGGCTCTGGCCACAAGCTGGAAAACCAAAATCTGATCTTAATCACACAGAGATTAACTGTGATTTAACAATTATTCCTCCTTTGTTTAATGTCGGATCCTATGTCTTCAGTTTGGTTAGACTAAGAATAGAAAAGCAGCATCTTTACCTTTTGAATTCTGTCTTTTGCACCTAAGTAACACAGAGAATTTAATTTCAGGTAATTCCTGCTGCCTTTTCGGACTATAAGCGCCTGTGAGGTTTACTTCCGGATCGCCTTTCGTGAACCTCGTTGGTTTCCTGTTCCTCCCGATGTGGAACGATGGGGAATGGACTGTCTGAACAGCCTAAGTTTTCCTCCAACATGTCGTTCTTCCAGTCCTTTCACATCGCCATTCTTGGACTAGACTCTGCTGGAAAGACGACGGTGTTGTACAGACTGCAGTTCAACGAGTTTGTGAACACTGTGCCGACTAAAGGGTTCAACTCGGAGAAGGTGAAAGTGTCCCTGGGGAGAAACCGGACTGTCACCTTCCACTTCTGGGACGTTGGGGGTCAGGAAAAGCTCCGCCCTCTGTGGAAGTCGTACACGCGATGCACGGATGGCATCATATTCGTGGTGGACTCTTCAGATGCAGAGCGCATGGAGGAGGCCAAGACCGAGCTGCATAAGATCGCCAAGAGCTCGGAGAACCAGGGTGTCCCTGTGCTGGTGGTGGCCAACAAGCAGGACTTGAGGGTGTCGCTGGCGCAGGGGGAGATCGAGAAGCTGCTGGCGCTGAAGGAGCTGGGCCCCGCCACGCCCTGGCACCTGCAGGCCTGCTGCGCCATCATCGGGGAGGGACTCCGAGACGGTCTTGACGAACTCTACAGGATGATCCAGAAGAGGAGAAAAATGCTTCGCCAGCAGAAGAAGAAGAGATAAACTTATACACTGCTAAAACGCCAAATCTCACAAAGTATTTTCTTGTCTAGTTTCTAGTGCAAATATCCAAGTACACTTGAATTAAGACACTGCTAACGTAAAAGTAACTTACCAGGAGACACAGAAGCTTGTTTTAAGTAAATAATTTCTTGATTTTGACAAAAAAAAGTACTAGCTCCATTAGCAGATTGTTTCACTTATAACATGGGGAAATTGTCTTGTTATAAGTGACAATTTCCCCAATTGTCACTTTTGTAATTGGGGAATTTGGTAGTAAATTTACTGCCAAATGGAAATTGGCAGTAAACATAATGCCAGTTTCCATTGGCAGTAAATTCATCTACCAGTGGAACTAGCACTTTTTCACCAATATTAAGGAATTATTAACTTAAAACAAGGTCCTGTATCTTGCTGAAAAGATACTTACAAGTTAGTTTAGTCTTATTTCAAGTGTTATAAGATATTTGCACTATAAAGTAGACCAAAACTGCCCTGTCAGATTTGGTGGTTTTCAGGATAACAAAATTAGATTATTATTATTATTTTTTTTCCCCTTGCTGTTATATTATGAAGGAACTATTCCCCCCACTTCCCCACCCCCAGTGGATTTCCAGTTTCCCTGCAGGTTCATGTTCACTGGGCTAAGTTTTATTAGTCCAAAGGTGAGCTTTAGGATTCCCGGTCGTGATCGGATGTCAACGCTGTTGATCAGAAATTGAAGGTGAAGAAAAACAGTAAGAGGAGGTGAAGGTTTCAGACATGTGTAGATGTGTTTTATAGCGGAACTACGCAGCACTGAAGGTTTTGGGGTCTGGAAAGGTGATTGAAAATGCTTAAAGGATGCTATGTGATTTCAAGCGGCTGGTTTTCACCCAATATTACCAAAAATAATTCAAGGCTTTGACTCGTTGCACACGAGAGGCAGTTGTATTTAATTGGTTCAAATGTTGTTATATCTTGTAAACCTTTTTCCACACTGGATTTTTGTTTTGTTGTTTTGTAAAAGAAAAGTATTATGAATTATTACAGTATCATCTGATTGTTTGCTGTCTATCTAGATTTTTAAAAATGCACTTTAGATCTTCACCTTTTCTGGAGTTTACAGATTAAAAACGGATCATATTGTGTTTCGACTTTTATATAGATATTTGGACAGAAAATGCTAATGTACAGTAGTTTTTTTCCACACTGGCTGACATCAGACGATATATATGCATTATGTTTTGCTAAATAAAGTATGTTTGAAACAATGCTGGAGTGGTTGGTAGTACTTTAATCCAAGATTCAAGACCTTGAAATGCATTGCCAGGGAAAAAATTAAAAGAGAGGAGCAACTAAACCAGTTCCTGCAGAGGAGCGGCTGACGTTGCAGGTTAAGATGTTCTGCGGCTCATTCATGTGACTCTTCAAAACAAAATTCATGTTCAGTCAAGCCATAACCTCTAATTTTCACTTTGCAAACTTGCCTTTGGTTTCATTTTATGCAGCCTTCACACTAATTGCACCGACAGATGAACACACCCAAAAACTGAGGGTGTGTTTTAATGACTGCAGGAAGATTATAACATGTCTACCTGCAGGTTTTCAGTTCAAAAATGTCTGTGGATGAGCCTTCAAATTACCCATAACAAAAAGCAAAGACGTGTCAAGCTATGGTGGATACAAAGTCTACACTTTAAATAACCAAACTTGTGAAAAGCCTTTTCCCCTCCTTGCCTTTAGGGGCGCTACAGCAAAAGCTCCTGAAGGAAATAACACCAGAATCTCAGAAGAAGACTTCCTGACGCACAGAATGTAAACAAAAATGGAGTGGTCTCAGATTTTAGTGGTGGTAGGATTTCTTTTGTCGTCAGTTATAAACCATGAACTATTTTTCCGACTAGCACTAGACTCATTAGTTTGCTTTGATTGTATTTACCCAGAATGCACTGTGCTATAGTCCGCTTCCTGCTTTTGGAGCGGTCTCCAATCCACTTTGCAAACACATATGCATTTATACCACACTAGAGTTCACTTCGACTAAATATAACCAACCCATGTTTTATTTTGGCGGGTCAAACTGACAGCACACTTTAAGTTCCGGGTGAGAGGTGAACTCGGATCTCCTCCATTGCTGTTGCTGGTGTGGCTGTTGCTAGCTTCTTGTGCCTGGCGTTTTCCAAAATCGTTGAAGAATATTGCTGAATAGAGTCAAATTAACACAGCCGAAGGATTATATTGGGTGTTTTCTGGCAACCAGTCGACGGTGAGCCGTTAATTTTACGTCCTTTTTTTCTTTTAATATATAGTAGAAATGCGGCAGCGACACGCCCACTCAAAATCCATGTATTGGTGACTAAAAAAAATGGTTAATAGATTATAGATTAAAATATTATCTTTTTGTTCATTTTGTGGCCGAATAGAAGATAGATCATTAAAGTATTAATTAAGCCCTCTGAGTTTTGTAAATGTGTCCTTTTAGGATACTTTTCATCGATTTTGTAGACGGCCTATAGAACTCTGGAATTGGTTCATTTATTTGAAGTTGCACAACAAAACAAAAGACCAATTCATTGTTGTTTATAGAAATTATACTTAAGTCAATTAAACTTACATTAAGCTTGAAAGTGCACTTTAATTTGATCTGTAACTTGAAAAATGCTTTATGGAATAGAGAACCTATTTCTTTGATGAATGTTTAGTTATTTTGGGTAACTGTTTGACCCTGTTTAAAAGTGAACGCTAATTTTTGTTTTTATTTATTAACTTGTTTAGGTCAGGGTTTTTTTTCCACCCCCTGTTTCAACATATAATGGCAAGCTACTGGATCACCGCAGTTTTGCGGTAGGACTTTATTGAACCAAACTACTTTCCTTTTCCGGACCTATTGCCTTGGATCATGGACTGAAAACATTTGGGTTATTGATTCATGAACCATAAATCATCCTGCATACGAAAGAACGGACTTAGAATAAGAAAAAATCTCTTGTGTGTCATCTGGGTTTATTTTTGTTGTTGTTGTTTTGCTGTTGTGTTTATTGCTTATATTTATAGAAAAATATTCATTATTATTATTATTGAATACCTTCCTAAACATATGCAAATATATGAATTTGAATACAACAACTTAAACTTACTTCCTGTCTGATGGTGTTTTATTCACACACACGGACGATAGATTGTCCCAGAAGTTATTGCAACAAATGATAATGTTGTTTTGGGTCCATTTTCAAGTAATACAATGGTAATAATGACATAACGATGTGAGAACACAACAAATAAAATGAATTATAAAGTCTCTGTATACAAAATTATCCAGCTGAGACCAAAGACTGAAGACTTTTATAATCCAGTTTTTTGTAGAAAGAGTTAAAAGAGAAAAATTATAAATCATGTAAATGGAAATTGTTAAGCTTGTTTTAATCTATTATGTAATTAATTGGTGTATTGTTTATAGTGACAAGCCTAGCTTCAACGACAAAGTTAGCTTTTTTAGTCCGTCGGAGTTGGATTACGCATTCACACCTCCACAAACTAACCGACTTTTTAGGCAAATCAACTAGCTCTCCATAGTTTTTCCTGAAATCCAACTAAGAAAGAGGCCCTTTAACAGAGTCTTTAACTGAACTGTTAACGACATAGTGATATAAATCATGTGGTTTGAATTCAGACAAAGTCGATAATTTGATCAACACATCAGGAGGGAGGAGGTACTGGTCGGTTTCTAAGCTAGCTGTTTCTAATTATTGTAAATACAGCTGTCTATGAGCCCCAACCTACGGAAGAGGATTAGGGCCACCGGAAAAAAAAAGAAATTCAAATTCTGACTTTAAAGTCAGAATTCTGAGAGTAAAGTCAGAAAATTTTTTTTTCTGTGGCCCTAATCCTCTTCTGTACCAACCAGATGGGTTACCTTCACAGACAAATTAGCTTGACTCGAATCAGTAGAAACCATGAATAAACTGGCGAAAACAACTTGGGAAAACAATTTCAGTCGCTCACTTCCGACGTCCATCATGGCGCCTGGAATGATTAAGTGACATAGTTGCATAGTGTGAATAGAATCAAAATAGTTTCCCTTTATTTTTAATCCCATTGAACAAGTTGTTAGCCAAATCAAAGGTGCTAAAGATTCTGAAATGATTTTCTTTTGTTATTTTTACGTCATAGAAATCTGACATCTGTACAGAGGTATGTAGTTTTTTTTTAATTATTTCCGCTGCCTATAAGCTGGAAGGTGTTGTTACAGTCTGCAGGCCAAGCCCAGTGGAACAGGCTGGGGCAGGACATTGCGGAGAAGGCAGCATGTCTGAGTATTTTTGGATTACAGTTGGATATATGACTGTATGCATTAACACCACTTGTTTTTGCATCCCTTTGAAATAATTAAGCCTAACAAAGCAGCTGCTTGTCTAAAATAGCACTATGATGCAGGCGGATAATTCACATGTTGCCTCACCGCAAATATCTGAGATAATTAGATGCTATGATTAATAAGATCTTTGCTTATTGTGACTGTCTCTAAAAGGAGATGAGTAAACTTCAGAATAGAAAACGGTGTGCTCTCCTGTTTGAAAGCACAAAACAAAAGGTTTCACAGCAAAACAGGAATGGTAATAGTCCCCTGACCAGGTGTGTCTTACCCAACTTGTTTGCAGAGGAAGGAAACCTTTAAGAGCAAAAGCATTCCCTCTGTTTCCCCGTCTCTGCCCACTACCCCCTGTCTTTCCTTAACGTCTGTCCTGTCCTGCTTTGTGCACTCAGCTCATAGGTTTTCTGCCAAGGCACTCACCGGGGGATCGTTGTCAGAGAGCACAGTTCCTCCCTTGGGTTTTGTTGTTGCTGACATGGTTTAATGTAATGCAGCTTAAATCACATTTTGCTTTACCTGACCTTTTACCCCTTCTTGTTATTCTTAAAGTGTTCAGGAAATGTTTATTGGAGCAACTTCAGGCTGGTTCTTTTTGACGTGATAAGAGGCACTTTAATGTGTCTCTTCACACCTTTTTTTGTTGCGTTTCTTTGGAACTGGGATTGTGCCACTATAAGCCTGGGGCATATTTGACTTTGGCAGTTATTTTGTTGAGTTGGATTGCGGTACGACTCAATGCGTCAAGTACAACATGTTCTGGTACGGCGTTACAAGGTGGGCGGAGCTGCTGGGACTTCACGTTTTCTCAGAACCTTCTGAGTTTTCTCTTAAGGATATCTTGGTTGTGTTGCTCAGCATGGTCGCACCCTTATACATTTTAAGATAGAAACTCCTTATCATGCAGTCCCTCCTACATGCCACTGCTCATTCATTAGCTCATGTCTTTTTTTCTTTTTTTTTTTTTTTACAAAGTTTGTTCATAGAAAACTAAGTTTGTTTCTCTCATTATGAATGAGGAAATGGTTGTAAATCCTACAAGTCACAGCATCTGCTGTTATTAGGAAGAGGCTGTTATTAGCCAATATTTATGTTATCTTCCTAATAACAGAAATGCATTTTGTCTACAAAATGCATTCTTGTAGACAAGAAGAACTCACAAAGAAACATTTACAGTTTAAAGGTTCTTAATTGCAGTATTTATGCATTTATGTTTAAGTATTATTTTATAGAACAATCAATTAATTGTTACTTTCAGCTATGGAAATGCTTTATTTTTATAACTGTTATTGTTTAGAGTGCTTGTGTTTGATAAATATTTCATGTAAACCGTTGCTTATCGGCTAATTGGAAACGATGTCTGAAAGTTTGCTTAGTGTGTTTTCATGGCAGCATAAAAATATTGGGAGATTTTTTTGCAAAATATTCACAGTTTTTGTGAAAGACTATATGTCAAATTTGACTAGCTATGGAGTTTGTCGTCTTGGAAATGGGCTTCTGTCTCTTTAAGAAGCTCCTGCTCTTTCTGACGCCATCTTCAGGGATAGTTCATCCTGATACACATAGATTTAGATTTTACTAAGATGCTAAAACACAATATTTCGAATCAAAGTGGAAGTTGTTGTGTGAATAGTTACTCAGCTGCTGTCAACAATAGACTGTTAATGGTGAGATGAATGCTTTAAGATGAACACTTGACGTCTGTGACTGAGACTTTTATTTTGGCATAAGACAGGAAGTAGTTCTAGAGTAAATTGTTTTGGTTAATTGGAAGCATAATGTGTGAAAGTTTGTTTAGTGTGAATATTTCTTTGCAAGATACTCAGAGTTTCTGTGAAAGACTATTATAAAATATTTGTAAGATTTCAAAAGTAGCCATAATTTGAAGTTTAAAGCTGTCGAAGTTCTGCGACAGACTGGCGACCTGTCCAGAATGTACCCCGCCTCTCGCCCGAAACGTTCGCTGGAGATAGGCACCAGCTCCCCTCCCAACCCCACTAGGGACAAGGGTGTACAGAAAATAGATGGATGGAAACTGTCGAAGTTAATCTATTGACGTTCAAGTTATCAATAGATTGACATATTTGTGTAGCAAACATAGCTTTTCTCAAATAACTTTGTGGGGAAGTACAATTCCCCTTTTATACCCTTACTCCTGTTAAATATGATAATGTTCTGCTTTCAGCTGATGAAAATATTTAAGATTCAAATATTAATCAAATGAGTTGGTCATTTATTGGTCTGTTACTCAGTTGTAATGGTCAGCCATCCAAACTGTAGAGTTGAGCTACGCTAATCGATGCTAGTGCTAAAGGTCTGTTTGTTTTTAATCTGACTTGCTTGCTTTAGCCTGCAGGAACAAACTGTAGAGTAGACTGCTTATAATCTCTCCATAGAGCCCATCTTCTGTAGAAAGATTTATTGTTATAGTTGTTATTCATGTTAACCGTCATAGCTGGATTGTACTCTTTGTAGAGCATATTTCCTTCTTTAAAGGCAAGATTTATGCAAAAATAATCAACACAAAGTTATTTATTGTTGTTAATAAGGACAGTTTGTCCTGTTAACTTTGAAGTTAATAGGACTTGTAAAGAAGTTTGAAGTTTTTTACAAGTTGAGACAAGCCCAACTTTGAAAACAAATCAAACTTGAGATGGGACATTTAAATAACTTGCTGAGAAATTAGGTCAAAATCCAAGAACAAGTGCAGGGATCTGAAGGTGTTTCTGGGTATTTTTTCTCTAAACCCATTGGGTAGACGTTTAGGACTCCCAGCTTCACTCTGTGTCCCCAAACACAACCTTACTAAGACCTGTGTGAAATCAGATATCTTCTTTTGGAACCAGAGTTTGTGCACATATGGGACTAACCAAAACATTCTCGTAAAAGACGCAACACAATCTTAAATGCATACCATGAGGTTTTTGTGTTGCCTGTGTGTCACTCCACTCTTTATTTCCCCATAAACGCATCTCCAGGGGGTTCTGTTAATCTGCCGGGTTTTCAGATTTTATCCCATCTTGGAAAAAAAAGTATGCAGTAAATGCACACTTGAAGCGTAATTATTATGCAAGGTTATCATGACGAGATTCATTTTTCTCCCTGCAGTCTATTGAGAGCTGGTGGCCTATTTACATGTGAATTCCTCCTGCAGCCCTGCTGAAAGTAGAAAACGGGGCCACCTGCAAGGGGAGAGGGGGAGGAAGACGAGAGAGGCGCTGAAGAAGTGCACTCCTGTTTCTATAGTGTATGGAAAAGTCTGTTTTATTAATCCACAGGCTGCAGGAGGGAGCGAAAAACAAAGCTCTGCTAAAGTAAATAAGTTTAATCTACATTAAAATCATTTAGTAGCAGTCAGAGGTGGACAGAGTACCCAAAAATTATACTCAAGTTAGAGTAGCCCTACTTTAACATAGATTTACTTGAGTAAAAAAAATGGATTTGGTAAAAAGTCTACTCAAGTACTGAGGAACTGATTAAATCATCAATCATTTAATATTTAAAAATTATGTCATCAGACGAACCAAAAAATATAGTTAAGTACAAATTTTGGTATTTTACGGACCAAAATGACAATCATTTATATAAGTAACAAAATTAGACAAAAGAAAAGTTTTCCAAATCAGTTTATTTCAATAAAAAAATTATAAAACTTTAACAAAAATTGCAGGTGTGTGTCTGAATTTTTGGTTAAAACATGTTTGTTTTTCATTCAGTGGGTAGAGAATCCAGAAAATTTACTCAAGTAAGAGTAGAAATACTTCAGAATAAAATTACTCAAGTAAATATAAAAAGAACAGCATAGTAAAAAAAACTCCTACAAATATTTTTTTTCAAAAAAGTTACTCAAGTAAATGTAACTAGTTACTACCCAACTCTGGTAGCAGTAACAGGATGGACACTGAGGTACAGTATTCACTCTTTATTGTCTCCCTAAACATTTTGAACCAAAGTTAAATCCATTTATCAGCATTCCCAGAATCCTCGAGTGTTTAGGACCCAAACATTTCTGGTTTGCTTTTCCTGCCTGGGAAGTTCCCTCGTGAAAACCACATTATTGCCCTTCAGTGCCCTCTGCCCTGGTCACAATTACTCACTTGAGTGTTTGCTTAAAGCTGCAGTATGTAGCTTTTATAAAAAAGATGTTTTTTAATGCATTTGTTAAAACCTTCACCATGTTGTGACAGTACGCTATGAGACAGATAATCTGTGAAAATATGAATCTCCTCTGCCTGAGCTACTATTGTTGTCTTAAGACACACCTCCCTGTCAAAATCAACCAATCAGAGCCAGGAGGAGGGTCTTAGCGTTGTCAATAAACCTCATGTACTCATGTGCTAATAAACGGATAAATGGTTTTCCGTTACAGGAAAACCATTTAGCCGCCGTGCTAACTAGCCTAGCATTCACAACAGGTTAGCTGCTACCTGCAGCGTAGCAGAACACAAGATTGAGAGGGAGAATCGGCGGCGCCATACAGCGCTAAGACCCGCCTCCTGTATCTGATTGGTTGTTTCCAGTTAGCGCAGGGAGGCAGAGGAGCTTGATTTTGCTATGCTATGCTGTTCCAACATAGTGACAGTTTTAACAAATATGTAAAAAAAAATATGTTTTTTGTAAAAAAAAAAATAAATAAATATATATATATATATATATATACTGTATATATTTTTTTGTTGTGCAGCTTTGTGCAAAAACTTAAAAATGATCCAAAAGTTCTTCACAACAATGTGAGAAAGCGAAAGACAGACAAAAATGAAGTACTTCAAGTTATTGTGAAACAGATCTGATAAAATCAAAGTCTGGCAAAACATATCGAATCTATTCATACTGTAGCACTAACAACCAACTGGGGATCATTCTGCACCAAGATATCAAAGTAAGAGCATGTGATGAACATTTAGTACTGTATGTTTGCAGTGCAATGTCCTTTTTCCTGACTTAAGCAGAACTCTTAAGCTTGTAATCTAAATCACAAACAGAATATAAATTGTGTTTTCAAGTGGTTGCTTTTGCCACGTATCCTGATGGGTTTTCTGTAGTGCCATTTTGTGTCCAGCCTGTGTAAAAGCCTTGTTGTTTATATTGATGATTGCTCTTTAACCTCCAACACTTCCTTCTGAGAGTGAACGACTGTCGACAGCTGGAGTACCACCAGTTGCAAACCGTTTGCTACTAACAAAATGCTAAAATAGCTTTTTTACTCTCTCTGCCGTGTTGACCTGCAACCCAGAGCTTCACAGCCACACATCATCCAGTGTCCAAACACAAATCTGGTGCACAAAGAGCTGTGTCCCCCTCCAGTGTGGGCATTGTGAGGCAGAAGCCTGTGAAATCAGTCTTTGGTGTTGTTTGGACAGAGGGGATTATAATGGATTTAGACTGTGGTCCCCAGTGCTTTCTGTTTGCACGTGGTACAGAGGGGAAAATATGTGGCGGCCAGCGGATTCAGAGATGTTTGGGAATGCTTCAAAAATGATCCATAAAACATCAGAACAGAAATTTAGCACATCAGTTTTGGGGAAACATTAGCTGCTGATATTTTAACTTGGAATAAACATAAAGTCTGGAATGAGTAAATGGAAAAATGCATTTTAAATTCTGGTAGATCTTTTATATTTATTCACACCGTAACTTGTTTTTGGGCATAGAAAACAGTTTTGTTGTCTCGACGCTCTGCCCTCTGTGTGCTAATTGAAATTCAAATCAGAAACTGTCTACGATTCACCTAAAAGCCTCTCAGCCGTGTCAGCGCTGAAGTGAATTCCCAAACGGAGGGGGAGGAAGCAGCTACATGGGTTCACACAGAGGTCACAGCTTCTCTCCTCAGATATTTAATTACACGTCTGTTATGAGATAAACTGCAGTGAAGAAGATGGAAATGGATAAACTGTAGCCAAGGTCAAAACAGAGATTCAAGTTAATATTTAGCAAGCGACCATGACTGGCCTACTGAGTTATTTGTGTTTGAAACCTGTGTCTCTAAAGACGTATAATAAATTTAGATGTTTTGCAGTAAAGCCTCACTAAATCTGATTGAGCCTATAAAAGACAGATTACAGCGATTCTATGTATTGAAACCCTGTATATACACGCCTATAGCTGAGTATTTATTAGTCCCAACAGCAAATCAAATATACCATAACATGCATTAATACGCACAGTGGAAACCTTCTTAGCATTAGCGCAGATGCTTATGTCTACAGTCTTTCTTATCCTCAGTCTTGGGCATACAGCCAATGAGTGCCAAGGAGAATATAATGTGGTCGTGGATTGGTTGCTTTGCAAACACCAGCCAACAGCATGTCAAAAAGTCTGTGAATATGCAGGTTTTTGTTAATAATTTTGAGTTACGTTTCATCGTAATCTGCTAATAGGTGAATCTGTGAATACTGAACTATGACTAGGTGGGCATCCACTGTTTGGAGAAAAAATAAGGAGACTTTTAAAGAGGCTACATTCTCAGAAAACAGAGACGTAAGTCTTATATTGGATTAAAATCAAATTACAGAGAGAAAAAGATAAACCATTGGATGGTCTTGGTGAGGTCTTCCCACTAAAGGGGATAGTTGGGAAATCCTCATTGTTGGAAGACCAGCAGCTGTTCAGTCAAGAACCCAGTTTAGGATGATCTTAATTTTGTTATATGATGCATTTCACTGTTGGATGTTGCCGTCAGAAGATGAGTTCACTGTGATTATAAAGGGATGGGCATGGTCATTGGGTGTTTAAGCAATGCCAAATTGGGACTAAAGTCCAAAGTAGGCCAAGAAAATATTCCAGATACCATTAAACCACCTCCACAAACTCAACCGATACAAGGCATGATGGATTCCTGCTTTCATGTTGTTTACACCAAATTCTGACCTCACCATCTGGATGTGCTGAACCTAGACTCATCGGACAAGGCAACGTTTTTCTAGTTGTCCAATTTTGCTGACCCGGTTTCCTGTTCTTAGCAGACAGAGGTGGCACTTGACCATCTGCCTCATATCTCCACATGTTGTGTGTTCTGCATACTTAAGTTGCAACAAGTTGTTTTAGTTATTGTCACTTTTCTATCATCTTGAGCCAGTCTTAACAGTATTCAATGAACTGCCGCTTGTTGAATATTTTTCTTTTTTTGGACTATTCATTGTTGTATGTGAAACCCACAGTAGATGCCTTTCTGGTCCAGTAGGCACCAACAACAATGCTATCCATCTTCAAAATTACTTCATATATAATACAAAATGGCATGTTTTTATACTTCCATCTGGGCTTTTATTGCTTCTAAAAACAGGCCTAGTGCTTCAAAAAAGTTGATATTTTTCATATGTCTGGAAAATGACTCGTTTCAAAAACCTCGAGAATGTAATGTCACAAATCAGCAGGCACTACCTGTTACCTAGCAACCACAGCAAAGCTTAAACCATTACCTAACAACCAAGAGGAGTTCCAGCATGTTTGGCCAGCTGGTTTTACTGCTGTACAAGCTGTACAATGGCTGCTGGAAAAGACAAGTGTTTTGTTGTTGACTTACCGTTCTGAAACCACCTGCTGCATTCTTGTTGGTTGTGCAGGAGGCTCTACTTCTGCTTTTCAAAGATGTAGGGATGTATAATTGTGTATCTGTTTGCAGCCATTTTTATGTGCAAGTGTGAATTTTGAGTTAGAGCAGCTTATTTGGATTTGAAGTGACAAGAGGAACTAAAACAGCTCATTCTGAAAAGAGCTCAGAATAGTCAGAGCTAATCAGACTGAAATCTTGTTATCTGACAATGATTTTCTGCAAAAATAATGCAATTAACATGTTTTGAATAGCCCATAGACCTATCCTAACATGTTCAAGGAAGCATATTAGTTCACCTTTAAATACCATTTCTCCCTCATTCTGATGCTTAGTTAGAAATCATGTTCACTGTCTCCAGATGCCTAAATACATTGAGCTGCTACCTTGTGACTGGTCAGTTTGGTGTTCATCTTAACAAGCAAAGTAAACGTGTGTCTCTGGAAAGCTGGCTTCTGAGCATGTACTGTTTTTAAAGTCAACTCTGAAAAGTCTGAAGACTGTTGAAGATTCCTCTCGGTCGTGTTTGTGTACCAGATATAGAAACTCTCACTTCACAATACCTCAGAATTCAATTGTTCTGATTGGAATCACATTGCATTGTAATTAAATCTGCAGTGAAACGACACTGCTTCGTTCCAGAAGAGAACGAGAGGTCCTGCCTTCACAGCTGGTTCGTTGTTGTCCTCCCCTCTGGGTAATGAAGCGAGCTGCTGCCGGCCTCCTCGTTATGAGCAGTGTGACTCCCCCGGTGTTGGCATTCCACTGACTGGGATATTTAAAGAGCCACAACATGAGTTGAGTTTGTACTGGGACTTAATTAACTATAAGAAAGACATAGCTGAGTATTGAACTTTTTTTATCTGGAATGAGGGGAGGACGGAGGTCAGAGATATTGATGTTCCTCAGTGATTAACGGTCTCCACTCCGGCCAGAACTCAGCAGACAGAGATTGCCTTTTACTAATACAGCTTCTGAGTTATTAAGCTGGCGGTTTCTGCTTGGTTACATTGATCTGACAGATTTAAAAGGTTGTTCAGTCATGGATCACGTCCAAAGAGTTCTGTTTCTCTTGTCTTGGAAAGCATGGCTCATCTCTGAATGTGCAGTCTGCACTTCGTCTTATCAGAGGAGGCAGATTAGGTTATCTGAAAAAAAACACACACAACAAGTTAAGGTTTGGGTCCACCAGAAGTCTTATCAGTTGTTCCCTGTTGCCATGTCAGAGGCTTGGAGTAAAGTGAAACAATCAGGTTGAGAGTTTTCTGTGAGAACCAGACTCCAGCGCTGTGGGTGAGGGGATGTGAGTGTGGGGGTGGGTTACGTCCTCTTGCCCTCACAGCCATGAATCAAAATAAATTAAAGCCCTGCCACCCAGCAGATATGCTACATCCAATGACAAGGCTCCTAAAAACTAAGATTGGGTACCAAACTATTTTAAACTTTACCATAAAGCAAGTTTGAGTCCTCTGAAATAATTTAAAAATAATTTCTTTGTGTATTATCAAAGGAAAAGCAGGGAAATAGTGAATTTATTAATTTATTTATACCCCTCTTACTTTTCCTTCAAATAGTTATACAGTTCAGTTGCATGAAATGTTTCATATGAAAGTTTATTCTTATGGACCAACAGTGTAAAAGATATTTAGTAGCAACAACATAAAGACATATAACAGATAAAGGTTGGTAGAGTAGCCAAAACTTTACTCTAGTAAGATTAGCACTACTTCAGCATATTTTTACTAAAGTAAAAAGTAAAACGTCCAAGAAATTACTCAGTTAAGATTAAAACGTATTTGGTAAAAAGGCTACTCAAGTACTGAGTGACAGATCAAAACATCACTTATTTAATATTCAAAAACTACATCATCAGATGGACCAAACTATAAAGTTATGTAGAAATTTTGATATTTTTTTTGGTCCTTCAATTTAAAGACCAAAAATGAAAAAAGTTTAACAAAATGAATCCAAATCAATTTCTTTCAATATAAAACTAATGAATCTTTACCAAAAACTGCAGGTTTTCCAAAACGTCTGGTGAATTTCTGGTTAAAACAAACTTGTTCTTCATTCAGTGAAGTTACTGACTGTGGGTAAAGTATCCAGAAAGTTTACTCGAGTAAGAGTTGCAATAATTCATAGTAAAATTACTCGGTTAATTTAAAGTAAAAAGTACAGCATACCAAAAATGCTTTTAAAAGTAAAATTCTTTCAAAATGTTGCTCAAATAAATGTAACTAGTTACTACCCACTGTGCTCACAGATTGCAGCAATAAAAGTCTTTTACTTGTGAGTTTAGAACATGGCAGAAAACCTGCCGTTACTAGATTTTAGATTTTAGAACCGACTGACCAAACCTGCTGGAGCTCCACTTGGGTTGCTAGGTGATAGGCTGGGCTTAGCTGGAGTTGCTGGGTAACAGTTGCTAGGTAATGGCCTCTCACAGCAGAGCTGGGGTTGCTAGGTGAGGGTTAGGTCTAGTGCCTGCTGATTCCTGACGTTATATTCCGAAGGTTTTTGAAACAAGTCACTTTTCAAACACCAAAAAGATAAAATAAAATAAAAGATTAGCATCAGAAACTAATTGGGTGTTTTTTAAAGTGCTTTAGATGTTTTTAGAAGCAGTAGAAACCCAAATGGAAGTACAAAAACATGCAAAATGTGAATTTTGTGTCTAATGTATTTAGGAAACAGTTGAACCACCAGTTACTCTACATCTGAATCGAAAGCCTTCATATGTGCTGAAATATATCCTTTTTTTTTTTACTAAAACATATGCTTCATTTAGTGTAAAACACCTATTTGTATTTTGCACATCCACTAACTAAGAGGTTTTATTTATTTCTGATACTTAACGTAAAGAGCATGATAAACTCCGTGCAGCGCTACATTCCTCACTTCCTTCGGCTTTTTGACAGTGGCAGTAAATTCACTGTACAAGGTGTGCACAGCCTGTAAGCCAGTGTTAAGCCTCTTATCGCCTTCACTCCCATAGCCCTCTTTTGGTTTTGATCTTGGGTTTTTTGAGGAATTTTTCTCCCTACCATGAAACCCTTGGTGATATATGACAATACAGGAATTAAATATTTTTTTATAGACTCTCTCACCTTGTTGAGTTTAAACCTAATTAGTTATGCATCACATCATTTTACGCCTTCATGACTTTAAGGCCAATCTTGGTAAAAATCGGCATCCTTTTTTCCTTATTGTTTATTTTTTTCAACCTGGCATTTAGCTAACATAAATTTTTTTTAGGCTGTTTGACACCAAAAAGCTGAAATTAGCCAATAGTTTGAGATGAATGGAATACGTCATTATTGGAAACTCCTATCTCAAAAAGAATTTCAGGTCAAGTCAGAAGTTATTTTTTAATTATTATTCACCTATTAGTGTATATACAACAAACATTACAGACTAAAAAAAAGCAAAAAGGGGTATTGATCTACAAAACAAACAACCGGATAGTAGAACGAATAACAACAAAGAAGTTTATATGCATTGGTATTTGGTGAAAGTGCATTTTTTCAACAGTACTATATACAGTGTATATATATATATATATATATATATATATATATATATATATATATATATATATATATATATTTTTTTTATACACAGAGAAGATATTATTCCAAAAGTAACTGCTTGTCCCCTTGATGAGGAAATTAGCATCTTAAGACGTCAGCCAAGTAAAAGCTTGGGCACAAATGAGTCTTTCAGTTCAACAGTCACCCTTAACATACCCCCAAGTTAGTTGGGACAAAAAAAAAAGTCAATGTTTTGGAGTGGCCTTTTGAAAGCCCTGATCTCAGTACAAAAGAAGAATTTATGGGCCGAGCTGAAAAGGTGTGTGTGCGCGTGTGTGAGCAGGGTGGCCTGCAAGCCTGACCCAGTTAAACCAGTTCTGTGAGGAGTAAAGGGCCAAACATCCAGCAAACTGAAGGGAGTAACTTGTGGAAGAAAACCAAAATGTTTGACCCAAGCCGTGCAATGTAAAAACAACTTTACCAATACTAAGAAAATCGACATAAACCTCTAGATTAGATGAAAGTAGTGAATGATTAGCAACAAATTTGTTTGTCATTATTCTGGCATTTAGCATTAATTCTGCTCTAATAAGTAAATGTGAGCCTATAAATGTCCATAAGATCGACAACTTCACTCTGATTCATGTTCTCATAATCTTATATTCTTATAACTTATTGCACATTTCAATGCTATAAAACCTCTCAGTTGTGATAATGAGTTTTAAATTATTCAACATGGATTCTGCCCTTGAAATTCTCAAATTTGTAATTTTAACCATAATCAGCAACAGAATTGGAGATTTTTAAGTGTTTTTGGTTTCCAATGTGAGCAAATTTTCCTCATAGATCCATTTTAAATCTAGTATTTTTGATTTTTAACATGCACTGTTAAATGTAGGGCAGGTGACTTTACTGTACAACTAACACAAAACAGCCTCACATCAGATCCGTACTTGTAATTTTTCTCAAGGATTAAGTAGGACAAACCTGTGGATTAAAACTTTTCACAATGTTGCAAGACGTTGTACACAGCAGCGGTCAGGTTTCACTTGATAAATACCTCCAGTCAGTTGCAAAGCATGCTGCCATTCTTGTCTGGAAAATCACTGAAGGCTCATGTGAGGGGATGCGTCAGCTCGTTTTTAGAAAAAGTAATGGAAACAACATTTCCACATGCTGGGTTTTTGTAAACAAAACAGAAAGACAAGAGTTGGTCTTATTGTATCTGAATCATATCAGATCAGACAGAAATATTTTGAATCGGACTGGAATAAACACAATCTATTTTTGAAGATTTTGCAGGAAGGTGCAGCTGTGGTGAATAAAAGAATACGGATTATGCTTTTTTTGGTGTAATCAGTAATATTTGCTAATGCTTCACCTGCTGGGATTCTAGTTGACAAAGTCTGAGTCAAAACCAATAACTCTTCACTCAGGGAACTGTTGTGCTTGCAGACATTTCCTCATAGATGAAATTCCTTTTATTTGTTTCTTGTCACCAACCTTTAAGTGGTTTTTTGTTGTTGTTGTTTTTCTTTCCCACAGAAAGTATTCCTGGCTTATTGGTCTTATTCCTGGTCAGAGAAATTGCTTGTTTTACTTTTCCACAGAAAGTACTCCTCGCCGAGTGTTTCTGCGTCTAGTCATGTTTATTTGTGCAGCACATTTCATCAGCAAGGCAGTTCAAAGTGCTTTACATCATAAAAACTTCCCAGCCACAAGTTATGAAACAAATATAAACATCACATCTTGTCAACAGCTCACCATCCACACTAAATATGTTGATCAATGTTCCTTTTAATCAAAAGCAACTCTAAACAGGTGGGTTTTTAAAGGCACTCCGTGTTCCGGCTGTTTTGCAGTTTTCAGGAAGTGTTTTCTAGTTTTGTGGTGCAGAAGGGAATGCTGCTTCTCCTCTTGTGGTTCTGGTTCTGGTACTTCAGAGCAGACCAGAATCAGAAGACCTGAGAGCCCTGGGAGGTTGATGTAACAACAACAGCAGATCTTCAATGTCTTGTGGTGCTAAACTATGCAGTGATTGATAAACAACAGTGTTTTGAAGTGTATTCTCTGAGCTACAGGGAGCCAGTGTAAGGACTTTAGAACTGGGGTGAAGTGCTCTATCTTCCTGGTTTTAGTCAGAACACCAGCAGCAGCGTTCTGGATCAGCTGCAGCTGGAGGACTGATTTATTTAGACACTGTTGCAGTAATCAATACAACTAAAGATAAATGCCTGGATGAGTTTCTCTAGATCTTGCTGAGACATTAGTCCTCTAATCTTGGAAATGTTTTTCAGGTGACAAAAGGCAAACTTTGTAACTGTCTTTATGTGTGTCTGAAGGTTCAGGTCAGACTCTATGGACTATGCTGTTTGCAGATGACATTGTGATCTGCAGTGAGTTACAAGAAAAGCTAGAGGTGGACATTTATACCAGAAAAGAGAGGAATGAAGATTAGTTGTAGCAATACAGAATATGTAAGTGTGTAAATAAGAGGAGAATAAGCGTAAAAGTAAAGAAGGAAGAGGACTTTCAGTATTTAGAGAAATGGAGAGTGTGGAAAAGAGGTGAAGTGTGTTCAGGCAGGTTGGAATGAGTAAGGGATGAGTATAGGATCAGGAAGGAGTGCATCAGAGGGACACCTCATGTTAGATGTTTTGGAGATAAAGTCAGAAAGACATGACTGAGATGGTTTGGACATGTCCAGAGAGGAGACAATTATTATATTGGTAGGAGGATTCAGAGGTTGGAGCCACAGGGCAGAAGGCCGAGAGAGGAAGAGAGATTTATGGATGTGGTAGTTAGTCGATGTGAAGAAAGAGGATGCAGAGATGATTCACTGTGTTGGCGCCTGACGGAAAAAGATGAAAGAGGAGATTTATAGAGTCCAGAGTTGGGTAGTAACTAGTTACATTTACTTGAGTAACTTTAAAAAAAAATAATAATAATCTTTTAAGAGTATTTTTACTGCTTTTTTGTACTTGCATTGGATTTTCACTCCTTCAAAAAACATCCACAAAGCTTAAAGAAAACACCTAACCAGTTTCTGACAGAAAGCAAATTTTTTTGTGGTGTCTGAAAAGTGACTCATTTCAAAAACCTCCAGAATATAACGTCAAAAATCAGCAGGCCCTACCCCTCACCTAACAATGCCAGCAAAGTCCAGCCGTTACCTAGCAACCCCAGCTAAGCCCCGCCCATCACTTAGCAACCCAAGTCAGTTGGTTCTAAATTCTAAACTCTAGTAATAGCAGATTTTTTGCCATGTTTCAAACTCATAAGTAAAAGATATTTATTGTGGCAGACTGTTAGCTGAGTTCAGTTGTAACTAGTTATATTTACTTCAGTAACGTTTTGAAAAACTTTTACTTTTAAAAGCATTTTTAACATGTACTTTTTGCTGTTACTTGAGTAATTTTATTATGAAGTATCGCTTCTCTTATTTAAGTAAATTTTCTGGATTTTCTACCCACCAAAAATTCACCTGAAGCAAACACACAGATGCAGTTTTTTACTCTTACTTGAGTAATTTCTTGGACAGCTCCTTTTTACTTTTACTTGAGTAAAAAAAAAAATTGAAGTAGTGCTACTTCAACAATTGAGTACAAGTTTTGGTACTTCCACCTCTGATAGAATCTACTTCTGTATTTATGTGGATTTTATTTTTCATTTGACGTCCATTGAAATGACACTTGTAGATAATTGGTGTTATGAATGAAATGAAAAACATAAAATTACAGCTCAATTAATGGTCGCTTCTCTCCAGCAAATCCTAACGTTTTCCACAAAGTTGGTAAAAGCAAATATTAAAGTCAACACCACGGCACTTTAAAGCTAAAATTCTGCCAAAATAAGGCTGTAGAACCCCTTCCTGTTATTCTACGAAAGCAAACAGATCTCATTTTGAGCTGAAATTAAAGACTACAGTCTCAATCCAGATCTGAGCTTAGACACTGGCGCCTCATTAGCTATCTGTCTTTGTGGCAAATCAAAAAAAAAAAAAGAAAAAATCCTTCAAACAAAGTATCTTTGTCTCTGAGCTGCGTTTGATATGCTGCAGAGAGGCCCCAGAGCTCAAAGGACTGAAAGCAGAGACTTCAAAAGTACCCAGTGTCTACCTTTGGAGGAGACAGATGATGCCTTGTTCATCATGGAGGCCAGTAACCGATGCCCCTTAAATCACCACACTAATTATACGGGCCACCTTCAGTCACAAGATGCATTATGCTGAAAGTAAAATATTGATGCAATCATTGGAAAAACTCCAACGCAATCTATAAAAAATATGTAGAAACATATTTCTGGGAATTTCAGGGTGAAATTGTTTCTTCTTCCCACTGACTCATTCGTCTCAAATGTTGACAACAGAGTTAAATCAGAAAGAAAGAAACAGGAACAAGGCTGAGACAGATTAAATGTGTTTTGCAGCGCTTCATAGTTTCTTTGTTGTTGCCAAGATTCCCTTGTTAGTAACACAAAGTGATGACAGTGATTTTCAGAATGTGTCGCTCTTGGTATTTGCTGAGTTTTATCCGTTTCTTGGAATTAACGCTGACAGAGATAACAGGGAGACAAACGTGGTGTTTGTTCTAAACAGTCTGCACTATCATCAAGTGCTTTGAAAGGATAAATATTTATTCTCTGCAGATATTTTTAGGTTTTATCTTATCGTTTAAGCTATTCTGTGCAACCAGGGATTGGACAACCAAAGTGTTTACGTCAAAATCTTGGTAATTCCTCAATACACCAGATTAATATCTGACTGAAGACTTGTAGTCCCACTCAGAGCTCACACATGCTCTACTACTTGGAAATTTATTTTTCCAGTTCATGCATTTTCAATGGGAAGCTGCTTATAATTTCATAACAACTGCCAAGGGTCCAAAATTAAGTTGAAGCCTTACAGCGGTTTTCCAGGTAAAGTATCTCTGGAAATCCTTAAACAACATATTTTGATGGCTATTTAAGTACAACCTCTGCTCATTTTTACCAAAATGTTTGACCCAAGTCGTACAATGTAAAAAACAACTTTACCAATACTAAGAAAATCAACATAAACCTCTAGATTAGATGAAAGTAGTGAATGATTAGCAACAAATTTGTTTGTCATTATTCTGGCATTTAGCAT
>CAEFZX010010337.1:0-71200 GCA_903066825.1 Alfaro cultratus
CACCAGTGGTAGCCGAAAATTTAGATTTTTTGTTGTGTTTTTTTTCCAAAATTGTTGTCTTTCCATGAAGCAAATTTTTAAACTCACTCCTGTCTAAAAATGTCATAATAGTTTCTGCAAATGCTACTTTGAAAACCAATAAACCATCTTTGCTTTAAGGTAGTCGTTTACACAAAAGTTCAGCGAAATGAAGGCGGAGGGCAGTGCACCATCAAAGGTCTTCCTACATGAAACAATTGGTAAGAATGAAACATCTAAAGAATTTCTTGTCCTACTAACTATGTGAATATCGCTACAATATTCTGGGTGTTCATCTAGCTCTACTTTTGTATCAAGACAAGATGCTGTTCTTCCAGTATATCTCTGTATATCACTTTATTATTATCCCTTTAGGGATAAAAATGTAAACACAAACAGATACAATCACGCAGCAACATTGGCAAAACAGTAAAAAGTCTATGAAATATCATTACAAATGTCAATGCAACAGGCTGAATGACAAATGGCACGATTACATTTAGACTGTATCTGAATAATGATCTGGCTAGTAAAAAAGTTTTTCCATCTATTGGTTCTCTCCCAACCTCCAATTCCTATGTAAATAATCATTATTTCCATAATGCAAACATGACAACAGCTTAAGGGGATAGCTGGGACTTTTATGTTTAGAAACAGTTCAGTTAAAAAAGTTGTCATATTGTCATTCATTCATGCAACTCTGAAGAAACCAAACTAAAGAAATCCTAGGAACGATGGAATGCTAACAGCTACTTCAACAGCCAGCGTGACTTAAGTGTGGTAGCACTGAAGTTTTTGGGGGGTTTTAACTGAGTTGTCCAGAGAAAAACCTAACTACTGGAAAAGTTAACTCTGCTGATAAAGAACCGTGTCCCATCAAAGTTTAAGTTTATTAAATAGCTAACTAAACCTAGCTAAAACAGTGGTTTGTCTGACTAGCCGTTAGCCTTCCACCACACCGAGGTTACAACAGGTGCTCATGTTCCATGTTATATGTCTGCCTACAAAAAGTAAGGAGGTTATTGATTATGGGGAATTTATAGGATGTCAATTCAGAAAATCTACCCGTCATTAAAGTTCATAAAATATCAATTGGATTAAAACCCTTGTGACATCTTCACCACCTCTAAAATTAAAGCACCCTATTTGCATTTCCATTCAGAATTAATACATTCACACGGTTCATTTTAACATGGTTAATTCTAAAGCGCAAGACACTGAAGTTCCTGTTTTCCTCCATCAGGTGATCAGATTGCATAATGTGTCGCGTTAAAAGCTACAATGAGTTTTCTAAAGTCATTTGAATTAGCTAACAGACGTTATCCCCTTATGGGGGTAGAGTTCCGTTTTCCTTGATTATCTGTCTACATGTTTATGACTTGATTACCATTGAGCCCCAGTACATGGATTTCTCCCAAAGAACCAGCTAAATTGTAAAAGTTGAGATGAGAACAGCCATTCCGTATCGGGTGTCACTTTTAATGACCCGATACATCTCCGGACTCTCCCAGTGGTGGACGGCCCAACAGCAATTGGGTGCCTCGCTGATCAGTCGTCCCTTGTGTCAATGTATTACAGCAGCTAGCATAAAGGAGGAGGGGGACGGGGACCACATACACTGCTGATTAATCAGCAGTGTGTGTTTCTGAATGCTGGCAAAGTGCTCATGTTCCATAATTCCTAATGGTTATGGGCCCAGCAGTTTAGAGTGCTGCTGAGGGAGACATCAGTCAGGATGTTACGTGGCTTAAGTGAACCAGGGTACTGAGCTGTATCGAGCGAGTAAGAGGAGAAACGAGAAGAACACATGTATGGGTGAAGGATGAGTTGGGTCCATGCGTCTGGTATTTTACATGCAGAATCAGTAGGTGGGGCATGCTTGAAGACTCGTCTTTCACGGAAGGGATCAAGTTTAATCAAGTTATTATTTTGTTCCAAACGTAATTTAGAAATGTTAATTACAAACTGGTTGTAGTTCGGTGGAAAGAAAATTCACAGTTGCAATAGGCAAGCTACATACTACCCTAGTTTTTATTCAAACCTCCATCGTGGTATGTGATTTTTTTTAAGAGAATATTTCTGGCACTAGTGGCCTTTATTTGACAGTAATCTGACAGGAACTGAGGACGCCAGTCGAACCGCTCTTACCACTGTGATTATTTTAATCCTCCACCGGTCTTAAGAGACTGAGACAATTGGACCCAATGAGCTTTTCACTCTGTAAGTGGTCCGGCAGGGTCATACTGAGCCCGCGTGTGCTTTTACGACGCTTCTGTATGTGTGTGGTTTCGGGAACTGACGGTCTGACGGGACAACCCCCCCCTGGGTATCTGCCACATTCCTCTTGAGCATCGTCTTAAGACTACAGGAGGGTGAAAGCAAAATTTAATGCTGAGCGTACCAGTCTTACTCTCTTCACTCGTCTTTTTACTTTCATTTGTGACTTTGTTCTGTTGACCGCAGTACAAGACCATGTAACCGCTGTTTCGAACTAAGTAATAGAGGCTTTTAGGTCAAAATAGGTAATGTGATTAATCAGCATTATGCAACATCAATGCATTAAATTTTTTAGATTAATTACGTGCGTTAACGTTGACAGCCCTGGTTTTTTAGATACGTTTCTTTGGGAGGCAACTTTCTCAGCCACATGGTTGGAGACAAAAGAAAAGCCCAGGTGAAGCTTGGCACCTCTCACCAGGTAACCGCTAAGTCATCCTGACAACAGCGTGGGGCACACATTATATCCAAGGGAGAGGACCATTTGGAGTACTTGACTCCCTGTGGCCCAGCATTATGGGAAACAAACGGAGGGGGGGCTAAATGAGACAGGCTGCAGTGTGGACCCCCTTTTTTTTCCTTTTCCTTTTCCTTTTTTCATTATGCTATAAATCTCACACAGCCTGACAAGTCTGGTGTCTCAACGTAATGTCTAAATTCAATGTGGCATTTCATAGCTGCAGTACTGGTGACCACGCTGGTTCTGGTGAAGAGAGCAGCCCTCCACATCCGAAGAATTGACGGTTATACATATTCATCGCTACTTCAGAGATTTGTGGGTAATGTGAAAACAATGCGCCAACGACGTCGTGAACAACAGTTCAAGGGGTGTCGGGATCAATGTCGTCGCATTATGAACCGATTTACTGTCAAAATGGTAGGCAGGAAGATGCAGAAGATGTTTGAAAGGCAAAAATGTTTCAATAAAAACGCATATGAGAAGTAAAAAAGAATCCTAAAGAACCATTAATACAGACGGAACATCAAGTGGGAAAGTGTAAGGTTCCTCGAAATCTAACGTAGCTCATTTGTTTGAATGTGTACAATGTGGAGAAATACAGAATTATCAATGTGTGCTGCTGAACTCCAGGCTCAGAAAAGGCAGTACACCGTTTGCTGTTTGAGCAAAACAAGTACTGGTAATGGAATATGTAAAGCATTTCTGGGGTGGATTTCCTACCACAGAAAAACAAGGCATTTTAAAAATCAATAAAACAGTATTTTTTTTACACAGCTTCGCTTTTAATATAAGAGAGTTAGTCTGGCCAGAACTGCTCTAAATGTTCCAGTCTCAGTACATGTAGGTTTCTTAAGCCTATTTATGGAATGAATACACAGGTAGGTAAGGTTTGTGATCACTTAAAGGTTTGTGAAATAATGTTTGGATGCTTGATGGTGTGTTGGAGATAATAGTAGTTTTAAGATACAAGTTCACACTTGGCTCCTCTCTGGCTAGTTGTTAGTTAAGTAAATAAGTGAAGCTGCCAAGTTAAGATATTAACCGACTATAAACTAACAAAAACTAAGATATAAATTCTGGCTGTTTTTTTCTTTTTCTTTTTTTTTTCATGAGTCTGGTTTCAGTTGCCTTGAAGGTACAAATCAGTACTTAAAATCTGACCTCTGAAGCAAAGGGATTTAGAAAAACTGAACCTTACCATGAACAAATTTGTGATTTAAAGAGGCAGTATTATGTAATATAGACGTTTTAGAGCTTTGCATCATGTTATATTGCCCATCAAAAATAAACCTGGGCTGTTGCATTGGTTTGAGAAACCCTTTAATCTCCATGGCAACCATTCAGCTGTGCAAAAAGCCTGGGTGGACCTGACCTAGGCCCGCCCTCGAGGATGAAGCTTCTCCTCAGAGCTGCAGTTTCCAAGGTTTCTGACTCCTCCACTCAGCTCCTTCAGACTAGCCAGCAGCAATCAGCAAACACCTGGTGGAACTGTCCATCTGCTGAGCTCATTAAATGAGTTACTTCTCAGTGCAGTGCTGGTAAAAACGTTGCTAAAAGGTTAATATAGGAGCCACGTCGTGATAACTTCCTGAAGGCGGAGTTTCAGAAGGAGCAGGAGATTCTTAAGGAGAAATTATGAAGTCGAATTTCTTTTAAGTCATGAATGACTCAACAACTGAAGGTAACACAGTTACTTGATTGTGCTATAAAATGATACTATGTGGCTCTAAAACACATAATGCTGCCCTTTCAATATTTAGCAGTCATAGAGCTATGATTGATAGGCTAATTCTATGTCATTTAATAGGAATTAAGGCAGGGATGTCCAATGTATCCCAGGAGCCATTCGCAGCCCTTGCAATGATTTTGTGTGGCCCCTGACTGCATCTGAAGAGTGATGCCAATTTGGCACCACCAGCTCAGGGAGTCGATTCAGGTGGACACTTTTCAAATCTCCCAGGGCCAGCTTCTAGCATTTAATTCCAATCTCCAAAGAATTGAAAAATGGTACAACAGGAAGTACTTGTCTTTTAATTAACACATAACTTGACTTTCACGCAGAGGCAGCCTTGGAATGCCTTTATTAAACTTGGCCAGCAAGTGTTTTCGAAGAAAAGAGTGATTCTCATCCTGTCCTTGATGTGACATATAGAGGGGAAAAAAGCTTTTCTTGACTAACAATGTAAAACAGGAAACTGTGCATTTCTTCTAAGAAAAACAACTGCTTGATCCTTTCTGTGTTTTAGAACTACAATGATTTAGATCGATCCGTTTTTATAAACTCAGGCTAGTTTGTTTGCTTCACTAAAATATTGGAACTATATTTACAAAAAGGTAAAAGTCTGTTTTTTTTGTTTGTGTGCTTTCACTCTTTTTGGTGATTTTGGCCTGAGTAGCAACATTTCCAGACGCCACTGCTCTAAGGGATGTTAGGAAAACATTCTGTGATAATTATATGACTTGCAATAAATTAAGGAATAATTAAAAGATGTTCATTTCCTTCTGCTTTCCAACAGCTTTAGGAGTAAAACAAAAAAAAAAACCTATTCATATTACCAAGGTTTTATAGAAAAACTTGCTTCTGACTGACATCTGGTGCAACAAAACAATTTGATGGTGCATGAAACAACAATTGTCACCAAATATATTAAGTGAATAGAGAGGCTGGAATAATAAAATAAGTGATTGAATGTGACTTCACCATACTGTTAGGCTTTTATATCTGCCTAGTAGAAACATATCTTAAAGGGGAAGTAGCATGTATTTTCCAGCCACATGGTATCAGTTTACAGCACAATCAAGTATCTATGTTACCTTCAGTTGCTATAAAAATACTATTTATCAAATATAACTTCAAATGAATTAGACGTAGTGATTTAAAAAAAATTAAATTGGGCCTCTGTCTCTTTCTGAAACTCCACCTTCATTAGTCATCACAACATGGCTCTTCTATTAACTCTTTAACGTTTTTACCAGCGTTGCCTGGAGCTCCGCCCCAAAGGCGGGGCTAGGTTCACCCAGGCGTTTTGCTCAACTGAATAGTTGCCACGGGAGATTAAAGGACTTCTCAAACATGAGTAAAAATAAAAAAAATCAAAGCAACACTACAGGTATGTTTTTGATGAGGGAAAACAATTATAACATGCAATGTCAATTTTACGTAACGCTGCCCTTTTAAATTTCCCTTTTTTGGTAAAACTAGCGCAGGAAAATCTCATTGAAATGTATTTTTGAAAATTAATTTTATCTTCAGGCAAACTCAGAACATGACGTATGGAAGCCAGCAACAAAAAGAAAAAGAAAGAAAAAAAGCTGAAGCAGGGATTGAAAGAAAACCAACGGGGGATATTGTATATATAAAAAAAAAAAAAGAAACACTTGAATAAAAAGGGTAGATTTAACATTTCAGCTGTGAAAGCCAAAAAGCAAAAAAAAAAAAAAATAAAATACAAAAAACACAAGAACAGGTGGTGCACCCTGGAGCCCGAAGCCACCCGTTTCTCCCCCTGGTCTTCCCAATCTCATCCTCCATCAGAACAAAGCATGTTCATACATCTCTCCACTGTTGACTGCCCTCGTTTTTTATCCTCACGCCGACCACCGGCCGACTCAATAGAATTCCAAAAGACACTGGGTCCATTGGAGTGGAAAACGGGCTCCAAACATTGTGCTGCTTTGGCCCGCATTGACGCTCTGGTTCCGCTTTGGTAACAGGTTATCAGCCGGAGCAGAGGCGGCCGCAGCGGAGCCCCCATTGGTCATCCTGCGGAGCAGCTCCGACGGCCTGAACAAGAAGGCATGCCTGATGGATATCTATGAATTACATCTGAGGAAGGACCTTGGTGAATACTAAGGAAATCCTTCTTCTACTCTCCGGCTCCATATGTAGTCTTCACAACATGTTGTTCCTTGTGTAAAATAATAATTCTAAATTGTTTTTAACTTATGTGGAGATCAATAGGTGCTTCACTAAAGTAAAAAAAAAAAAAATCCACAGATTTTTTTTTTTCAGTTAAAAGTTGCTTGATGTTTCTAGCCCTACTTACTGTGAATGTAAAATGTAAAAAAAAATACCAAGTCTGCCTAAGATTTTTTTTTTGATTTGACCACTTCCTGAGGCAACAGCAAGTGTCTTAAAGAGACAGAGGTCCAATTCCAGGGCACTAATTTACAAAGTCAAATTTAAGTCATATTTGATAACATATGGAATCTTTCTGACAACTGAAGGCAAAATAATAACTTGATTGTGCTACATAGTTCTGTGAATTGAAGGACATCCACTGTATTGTTTTTTATTTAGGGGAATCATGAAAGATTGATGGAATATTATTACTCTAAGATACTGTATGAGCCTCGTCAAATCAGAAGTGAGACAGAGGAGAACGGATCAGTCAGAATCTTTATGAGAATCAGTCCGAATCTGCTTCTGCGTCCTCCTTCTGACCGTTTGTTTCTACACAGTGGGAGAAGAAAAAAAAAAAAACTAACTTAGTTGCAGCAAATGTTTTAAGGAGAAATGCAATTTTGCCTCTCAGAACGCCAAACCGGCATCGTTTCCCTCCGACATCAAAGTTTGAGGAAACAGTGGCACCACTCAAGCACAATAAATTGCCCATCCTCTTCTGCCCTCCTTCCTCCTCTCCCCCCCCTTTCCCTTGACCCCTCCGTCTCTCCGCGTTGATTGCCTCGCCTTGCTATCTCTGGACTGCAGTTCTGTTTGTGTAATGTCTCGATATGTCAAAAAAAAAAAAAAGAGCAGCCTGTTAATTTTATGATCTGTCACACGTCTAGCTGTCTGTGACGGGCAGTGGGCGGCTGGCTCTGGACTTCCTTATCGCTCCGTTCATTCCCGTCCACTGCCAGACGGGGGTCAGCTCACATATTGGTTCCCCTCCCCCCCATGCTACTGAGAATAGGTCAACTCGCCGTGGAAGGAGAAGACCGTTCCGATACTTTGGCTTTAAATAACTTCCGAGGCCTGCGACAAACCGCATCGCTAATGATAAATGTGGTTATTTATTGCCAAACTTCACTGTCGAACTTCTTTTTCTTTTTTTCCCCCCCTCATTAAATCGCAGCGCAATCTGAACGCGTATTTGTATGCAGATGACGCCGACGATTCAGTTGGAGCGTAATTAAATTGAACAATGGTCCAAGGAACAATTCCTGGAATGTAATATCGCCTTGACAGCTATGATATCCTGTTGAGCATCTTCATTCACTCCAGTCACTTTAGTTTGTGCTTTCAAAGAGGGCGCAGGGAGGCGGGGGCTCTCAAAACAAGCTTTCATCAGAAAGGAGAAATGAGAAAATGATCTACGTGACACTCTCAACAGCCTCCTGGGAAATGTTTCATAAAGCCAGCGTTAACCGGGGGAGTGTGTGCGGGCCGGTGTGTGTTCTTAGCAGCAAATGCTAACAGAAATGACGATGAAGGACAGCGACAGCCTCACATTTAGAGCTATTATCAGGTCTTTGTGAGTTTCCACTGTGGGGAGCCACGACAAATCCCAGTTACTAGAGACCTTTACATAACTGTGAAATGATAGTTTTTGTCATGACGTTCTGTTTGATGTTTAAAAGTAGAACAGCTTTTTGTGTCAACAGCTTCTTTTCCATTAACCATAGAATTGTGCAAATAGAAATTATATAAATTTGCTTAATGGAAACAAATACACGCTTTTTGGAAAAAAGGTTTGCACTAGGATGAGGTGGTTTTCAAACGAGTCGCATGGTCAACAGCCAGATGCCACTGCTGGAGAAAGAGTCAAAAAAGATGACAGGAAGTGGTAGGAGGACGATAGTATTTTTCTGCAGCAGAGTTCTCATGGTATTACACTGTTCATAGAAAATGTGTTGAATCCCCCGATGAGTTACCAGGCCAGCTTCACTTTTACCTCGTTATTTTCTTACAAAGTAACCCCAATTCCCAATGTGCCTCAGCGATGTTCTGCGAGTCCAACACCAGATGCTCTCTAAACAACTCGCAGTCCAGCTGAGTGGCTGTGAGAAAGCCGCCGGTCCCTCAACACAAGAACAGCCAACTGTCTGCATTTCTGCTGGCGATGAAGCCGGGACCCGAGCCCGGCGTCGACACCCCGGCTGCGATTCACTTCTGCTTCGAGCTGCACATCTTGTGCCCGAACTCCTTCAACAAAACACAACCAAACGTCTTAACTGTGTAAGCACTCGAGAGCCTCAGAACATTTTAGATCGCTCAGAGCTTTTGCATCCATCCCACAGGAGTTGAAGAAGCAGTTAAATATGCTAGTAAATGTAAATGGAGCTAGTTTTTTACACCTAGCTTTTGACTGATGAAGGAACTGGTAGGATTATTTTATTCCACTAAAGGTATAAAAATGTATCCGTTCATAGTATGTTCTGAGGTGAGTCATTTTTTTTTCTCTTTACATGTAAGAAAGCGTTTCCGGTTAAATAACCAGCAGTCTCCTCTGTAATTGAATCAAAGCTTATTGTTTGCAGGAATAAGACAGAAACTGGAACTGAATTCTCCCTTTCAGTACATGATTCAAACAGGAACATCATTGACGGCAGATCGTCTCCTACCTCCTAGTTATTATTCATTTCAATTAGACATTTTTCCATTAGGAACAATGGATACTTATATATGAAATGTAACCTTGACTTATTTAAGCAAAATAAATAAACAATAACAGATGGAGAAAATACCTTTTGAATTTTGTAAAAGTGTTTCATGACAACGACAGGTCAAGTGAAGAATAAACTGGGACATTTCCACATTAATTCCTAAATACTGTACAATGGTTAAAATTGCAGATATTTAGCTTGGAGATTTCCAATAAAGCATGTATTTTTGGAAAGATATGTCCTCAAAATTATTATGTCGAAAAGTCTCGTTTAGCCTGTATGAATAGCGTTTTTTTTTTTTCTTTTCCAAAGTCATGTCTGCTCACTTCAGAAGCAGCAGAATTAAAGATCTGAGCAAATCCAAAAACATGCAGCCCCCCCCCAAGAAACCCAAGCTTTGTGAGGATGAATTAGTAATCTTTTAATCAAATCTCCCTTCTTAAAATAAAGACACTATATCCGTCTATCTGTGTTTGACAAACACGGAGCAGGTGGGACACTTTGCTATGCAAATCTGAGCAGCGCCTGCCAAAATTGGAAACAGCCATCGGACTCACAAGGAGGCTTTGTCTTGGAGCAGAAAATGCAAACATATTCCAAACACACAGAGGAGGCGCTTCAAAGCCGCAGGAACACATTGAAAAAAAGGAAATCTTCACCTAAATAACTACAGATGAGCGGGAAACGTTGGGGTGCTGGAAGAATGCCACGAGACAGATATTTGGTGGGTTTAGTGGCAAAAGTGTTTTTCTGTATTGTCTGTCTGTGTGTGTGTGTGTGTGTGTGTGTGTGTGTGTGTGTGTGTGTGTGTGTGTGTGTGTGTGTGTGCAGTGAGGTGAATCCCTATAGACACATTGCACATTATTGTTTAGATCCGGAAATGTTGCGTGTGTGCACAATGCCGTTGTGCAAAAAGATGATTCTTTTCATTGCCATCCGTAGTCATGTTGCCCTGGTATAACAATTCTGTTAGTAAAATGAAACCTGGAGGTGTAGGTATTATTAATTTAGTACGGTGCGCCACAGTAAAGAGGGAAAATGCAGAAAAACCGTTGAAGAACTACTCAAAACTACTGGTATTCTTCTTTTTTCCCCTCATTCTCAGTGTTGGCTACTCTACACAGACACATTGCCATAGCAACCGACCGGAAACAAAGCTACTTAGGTATCAGGATTCAACAACAAAAAATACAAATATTTCCCAGACAAAGGACAGAACATTCAGTCTGTTGCAATATTATGTTACAGGCTTGATGTTTATTTTGCAATTATTGATAAGTGATCGTCCAAACACTAACAATTTAAACCCCTGCTCTATTAATAATCTGTCAGAGTTGATGTGTGGATCACCTCTTTGTTTTCCTCACTGAACTGAAACACACCGAATTCCACAGCCCGTCTACATGTTTAGGTTGTCAAAGTCAAGCTAGCATAGCTAACCTACTTCCCTCTCCCTTGCTATTTTTTTTCTAAATTAAAACCTTTTCCTGACCTTGTTATGTTGTCGATTAGTAGCTAAGCACTGCGTCCCATTTTCGTTTATAGATCATGTGTACATTTACGATTTAGCGCATTACGTTGACAACTTGACAGCTAAAACCAATAGTAGTCATCGTCTGCAAGCAGTTTTCTGCCCTCCAGCACCAAGCTGGAGGACGGCATTATAAGTGTGCAACGTCATGTTGCAACGTGTCCATAGAAGGCCTTTGAATTGCCTTGTTGCTGAAAATGTGCTATATAAATAGTTACCTTACCTTAGATAGTCAAAACAGAAACTATATCCTCCTGTGGAGATGAGTGGTGATGTGGTAAAGGTGAGCCTCAGTCAAACAACAAAAGAACCCCAATGCCAAGAAGATTACCATTTTCCTCCCACTGTCTACTGAATGACAGAATAAGAAACTAAATGAAACACTGGCAGGGTAGATGGGAGGAAAGGTGAGAGCTCTCCCCACCGTGGTCTGAAAAGTTCCCACATACTGAGATTTCAGCGGGAAGGCTGTTTTTTTGGTGTGTGTTTTTTTGTGATTTTGCCAAGTGTTTTGTTTGGATCCACCGAATCTGCTCGGTTTCTCCGCAGACACTTAGTTGCTAGAGAGAAGCGAGATATGGTTACTTTTAGTGGAGACACATTTGGAAAATCAATTTTGAGTTTTCAACACATGCTACAGACAGCCCTGCTTCTGTCTTCAATGCGACTGATACACCACATTGTTCAGTCCTAATGAAAAGCTCTGCACTGCAGCACAGACCCGCCGTCTCCAGAGACTTCCAGCCTTGTGAGATTGAATACTGATTTTCCCACGTTTTGAGTTTTGCTGGATAAGATGTCTTACCAACAGGCTTCCATTCTGAAATCACTGGTGCAGCAGACACACACACGGCAATCATAGGAGAGAAGGATCCTCACCTTCGCCGGCCTTGTTGTGCGAGACTGTTTGTCATGAGCGGGGAGTGAAATGTCAGTTGTGTATTCCCAGCACATCTTCGAGTCAAGAGACAAAGGCAGGTTTGTTGCAACGGTAGAAAGGGTTGTTTGTCTGGGGCCACTTCTTTTTTTAGAGTCTGGACAGAGGGTGGCACACTTCAGAGGCCAGATGGAAAAATATGACAGGCAAATAGAGCAGAAAGTCTATTGTAGTAGGTAATGACTTTCTGGAGGATTCATGCTGGGAATATGAAAGGAAACCCCCAACACAAACACACACATTGCACACAATCCCCATCCACAAAACCTCTCTTCTCCTTTCTTCTGCCTTTCCTTTTGAAAGAAGACACTAAGAGCAAAACACCATAAGGAAATTCAATTGAGCATAAACAAGGTCCAGTCTATCTACCTGCCTGCATATTTATCTATAGACCTAAAACTACCTAGAGATGTCCAGAGATGCTTTCCTTTTAATGACACCAGGCGTGAGATACTTTTTAATGGCAAATGGGCAAATATTTTTTTGTCTGTAGATGTACCCCAAGTCGCTTTCAATGCAGAGTTTCGAAAAGCCTGTATGATTTCCACATCCTGATAGTGCACCCATTCATGTTGACCTATCAAATAACATCCAAGTAAAAATACAATGAATTAATGATTGCACCTTGACCAAATGTACATTTCAAAGTGGGGCTGTTAAAATTATTGTGCTGATTCACATTCTCTTAACAGCATCATTTATCATTTTTTCTTTTTTTGACGCGTTAATTGCATTGGTTTCTGTATTTTTGGATGTCACCTGCGCTGCAGTTGTAACGTTAATTTGAACGTTTTCTCCTCTTTCTTAAAATCAGTAGCATCTGAAAACAGCACCACTCTCTCTCCTCTGCTGGTCCTGTAGATGGAGCACAGGAACAACCATGAGGACAAGCCCAAAATTACCTTACTGTTGTTGGCGAAACAACGTAGCAAAGCATCGTTCACGACCGAGCGTCACTGAACTGCTTTGAACAAACTAAATACATGACCAATTATACATACAAAAGCATAAAAGACATGAGAAATGATCCCAAGTTCTGACTGTTGCATTATTTTATTCTAGGGCTGTTGTAAACGAATATTTTAGTAATCGAGTGATCTATCAATTATTCTTACGATTTATAGAGTAATCGGATAAAATAAGATAAAGTAAAACATCGGTAAATCTAACATAACACTGGTATTATTATCGCATATCAACACCAGTCCAATTTTTCACAGTTGAGCTTCCCTACCAATAACTTTTCTGTAGTTTAGAAAATTTACTTGTAACAATAATATCTCACTTTACAAGTTAACCTGAAGAAAAGTTATACAAAAATCTGATATTCTATTCAATTCAATAATGAAGAGGCAAACTCACAAATACACTTATAAAAAATGTCTACACTCCAGTTGTTCATTTATGCATTCATCTTCAGTCAGTTTAACGGATGAACTCTCACCTTGCTCAGACATTTATAGCTTTTGTTCATGTTAGCGACAGGATTAGACGCCTTTTGTTCGTCACACACAGAAACTCATCTACCAGCTACATGGAGCCACGATCAGCTCAGCCACTGATTTGTTGAGACCGGATTGAAAAATTCTGTTCACTCTATAAGTCATTGGAAAACATCCCCCAACTACTTCCTGTCGTCTTCATCTTTTCCGCCGGTAGTAAAATCCGGTTTTTGGCAAGATGACTTGTGTGATGCAAAAAATGGGGTTTCCATTGCAGTATTGCGAAATACACTACTTTTGATGCGGTCGAAAAAAACACAACCTTTTTATTGAAAAACTCGAGTTTATTTTTTTCTATGTTTCCATTAAGCAAATTTCTTTTTGTGATTTCAATTTGCACAGTCATAGTGGTTAATGGAAACACAGCTACTCTTGCTGGGATTGCTTTCATAAGCCTTTTCATTTTAAGTCATCATTCAATACTCTGTCTTCACCTTTTCCTCCAATAAACAATGAACGTCTTTGTCACACTGGCTTAATTGGGGCTGAGGCCACAGGAGAGTCCCACAACAGGTGAGCGTCTGCAAAGAACACCTGAACACATTGTGGAATTGAATAGGACTGGGGAAGAGGGCCATAACACGTAGCCTCGTTTCAACAGAATCCTGTTTTAACCTTAGATCTGGTAAAGGAGAACCAGTCACAGTCGCCGCTCACAGCTGGGATATGTAGAAGCTGAAGCGGAGAAACCAGATCTAATGTTTGCAAGGTTCTGTGTTAAGGGTGGCATTGCCTAAAGTTACCAGTATTGCTGTTTGTGATCTGAAAAAAGTCACTTCTATTTTTTCTTTCGTTTTTTGGGGGGAGGGAGATGTTTTAAATTAAAAAAACAATGGAAATAGCTGCCATTTTTATTGCACTTTTATGCTGAAGTTTTTGCAGGTGGTGTAGACGTTTTGTAGCAGAGTGGTTCTACGTGTCAATATGTCATCAGGCGGTTCCAGCAGGTTTTGTATTTTAAAATTGATATAGTTTTGATATTTTCAACTTGCATAATCTTTTGACCTAGCAGCTTTTACCTGTAGTTGAGTACTGTGTTCTACACTGCTCAGATGTTGCTATCTGTTAAAAAAGCCTCTAAGTCCTGCACTTGAATTGCAAATACAGTCAGTGCCCATTCTAAGAAATCGGTGATTATAAGCAGAGGAAATATGTTGAAAAGAAAACATAATGCATGATCATTAGGCTCTCCAATATCACACAAATTCGGAATGAACTATACTTTCATCCATTCAGACACAACAGAGCACGAATGAAGGAAACTACACAAAGCCCATCAACATCTACTCCACACAGCAATAAAATGTATTCATGTCCTGCAAATTCTGAGTCATCAGTTATGTTGAAACATCCATTGTCGATATCCGCTTAACCTTGCAGGTGGAATATTCTGCTGCCTAACTCCAGCGGTCATTGGGCGAGATGCGGGCTGACCAAGTCTTACGGTTGGACCGTAAGACTTGTTTGAGTGATGAAAGCAACACTCCAGCCTCTTTGTTAAAGGCTCTACTGTACGCCGCCGGTAGCTCCGTGACCTCCTTCCCTGTGATGAGCAAACGAGAACGACCAGAGGCGAGGAGGGAAGCGGTTGTCATTACTCTGCGTAGGGTGTTTCTCTTTGATTTGGGGAGAAATGGGTTCTGCATTAATGGAGTCATTCCGTGGCCCCGGCTCCTGCTTCAAACCGAACGGAAACAAAAGACCGGGGAATGATAGCCACAAGCGTTTTTGTGTCCCCTCTCCCCCCAACCACACGCACACCACCATTCGACAGACTATACAGTACATTAGTGTATAGAGCTGAGTGCGTGGCACAGAAGGAGTCATTTTGCTATGCAAATGATATCCCTATGCCAAATTCAAAACAATGCAATTTACTGTAAACATACCCACGTATGGAAATGAGTGGAGGAACATGTTTTACGTTTGAAATATTTATTGCCAGATTCATCAGAAAGCTTTATAATTACAACAAGAACAACAAAATTGCCTCTCTTTGCATTATGCATGCACTCAATATGCTGTGTGGCACGCTGTTTACTTAACTAAGTTTCTCAAATGAAAATACATTTGTTTGCTTTGATTTAACTGCACCGGCAAGTCCTCTAATTGAGGGAGGGAGGGGTGATCGTAAAGAAACAGATGAGCTTTAACAGTAATCAAGCTGAAATTAGCACCAGGCTCACAGTCACAGGTGTTGAGCCCTCAAATCAAGATGCAAGGGCTAGCGATGCTGACTGTATTGATTAGCCGCTAGCGCCGCGTGTGCCGCACAATCAGCATTCCGTCAACCTCCTCCATCCCACCCAACCCCCCGGAATTAGCCGCATCTGCATCCACTCCTCGGCGCTCCTCGCAACATGGTCAACTAATCATCATCACAAACCATTCAAACTTTCGGGGAGGGGACGCTGATTGCCTGTGGAAAGTGCGCCGTCGATTGCGGCGGCTCCCTCCAGGCTCGAGTTTGAAGAATGTCTTTGAGAATTAAGTTTGTCTGAGAGTTTCCATTTCCACTTGTTTTCCATTGCATACAAAACTTAAAATGCCTCATGAATGTAGATTTTTCTTTTCTCTTCCCCCCTTTCTTTCTTCAGAGATCTGACGGTCATTTGATTAAAGTGGCCCTCCTGGCTGGATTAGCATCTCTAGCTCTCACCGCTGCAGTGGTCGTCGTCCTTCCAAAGTGGACTCTACTGCGGCACTACTTTGTCCTTTAGACGTGACAACTGTCTATGCAAAAGTATTCATACCACGCTGTGTCATAACAATGGGCTATCCTAACACATGGAAACAATCTAACGATTGTTGTTCACCAATTTAAGTGTTGACTAACATGAATGACAGACTAAAAACAACAATTATCTCTGTTGCTAAGTTATTGAATAAGAGTGTTTTGGAATCAAAGGTTTTGCTTATTTTGCCAATATGGGGTTTTCAAATAAAATGCATTTAATTAGTTACAAAGACCTGCAAACATTTTAATTAGAGGTTTCCAGCCCTGTATGCTAGATGATTGTAGGGCTGACTGTAAATCATCTCTGCTTATTGTATGCAGTTGATTTGGACTTGGTATGACATTTTGCTTAACTTTTACATTTTGCATAAATTTTCCACCCATTTCTTTTCTTTTTTTTTTTGCAGATGAAGTCTTACATGTTGAGGAAACTGCAAGTCGATATGATTGCACATACATTTTACATGTGCAAAGATTATGTTAAAGAGGCTTTTTTTGTCAATCCAACTGTGCCTCTTTTTTTTTAATATCACTCGATTGTGGCATAATTACAGTGAAGCTGTAATGACTTTACTGCAGGTGGCTTTTCTGTTCAGATGCACTCAGAATCCATCAAAAGGTTCCAAGAGTGACAGCTACTGGTCGTGTCTGATTCTTAATGTTCCAGGTTTTTATGCTTTGCTGAGGATGTTTATGTATAAATGTAGTTTCAATGAGTCAAGAAATTGGATAATGATAAGAACTTTGACTCAAGGTTGTGTAAACCTTGGAACAAGTGTTCCCTCTGTGTTTTGTGGCCTTTCTTGTGCTTGGAGATTGACTTTTATGTGTTGTTCTTTAGAATGCACGCTTTGTCTTAAATCACAGCTAACAATTTATCTTAAATAGAAGTGAATAGTTGTGACATTTAAGAGAAAAGAGTATCCACACAAAAGGATGTTGCCACCACAATGTTTCACAGTGGAGATAGTATGATGGTGGGTCTGTGCAGTGTTTGTTTTCAACCATACTAATATGTTTAATGAAGGAAAAAAGTTAGTTTTAACATGCAAAATTAAAACTGGGCGTTCTATGAACTGCCTCAAATTAATGTGAAACTGTGAACTTTTCAGATTTCTGATTGTCAAAGACATTTAAAAGAATAAAAAAGTCCTTCCCTTTTACAATATTGTGTGTGTTGGACTGTCACATAAACTTCCAGCATTGGTATGCGATAAACTTTCACAATGTGACATAAAGAATGTGAGTAGGTTTAAAGTGGTGTGAACGATTTCGCAAGGCATTTCAGAAGCTGTTCTTCTTTCCACGTCATTCTGGGCCCCGACTCGAGATTCCTCCTCAACGCCGGCGCAGTCATGACCTAAATGTCATTACAAGTCAAGTGTACTACATTTTTCTGCACTTCTGAATATAACTGGTGCAAATCCAGACGCCTGACCTTTAGAAATTCACATGAGCTGTACAATCTTTGCACAGGAGAAAGCTCTCGATGAAAGAGCGGCCGAAGGAAAACGACCACCTGAGACAGAGGGGGTCCTCTGTGTGGCCGCGGTGAAAGGACAACAGAGGTGTAATGAGGGCCATGATAGACATCAGGCTGGTGTCACGTAACATCACTGGAGAGGCTGGGAGAATAAGCCTCTGCACCGACAAAGAGCGGTGCAGGGAAATGCAGATCCTACGCCAGCTCTGGTTTATTCCCCTTTGCGTCCCGTCAGTGACGCCGACTGAGAGAAGCGAAGCAGTCCAACGGCACGCTGCAATGCTGTTCCTAACAACTGGGTTTGCAGGGATGACAGTGCCAGACGACGTGGCGGTGCAGCTACCTGACAGGAGCTGGGGAAACATGAGATCCTGCCACATTCCCTGTGTACAAACAAGACATGGCTGCAAAAAAGGGAGGAATGTGTGCCGTGTAACAACTCTTCCTCTGTTTTCCGTTTCTGTGTGTGTGATTCTGAAAACCTTCCCTTTGCTTATCTCATATGGTCAAAACAGTTTTTCCCTTGAGGATTGGACAAAAGGACAGGGTGAGTAGGTTGGAATGCACAAAGGAAAGACATGTACATACAAAACACTGAGAAGGTGCCTGTGGGTCAGTTTAGACCCTGATGGTAAATATTCTGGCAGGAGGAGTTAACAAAATGACTGGGCACTTTCCACTTTTTCAAGCATGACAAGATAAGAAGTTCTTTGTGTTCTAAGTAGTTTGGAACCAAAGACCTTAATCAGTATTGTTTTTTACAAAATTATCATTTGGCAGTGATCTGCTACTTTAGTTAGAACATATATAAGCAGTTTAAGATATCTGTCTCTGCAACAATATAACCAGCTCACAAAATGAGACAATGACCTTTGGAAATCAACCCAAAGTTTTCCTTTCATCAAAAAAGGGAAAACATTTCATGAAAGTTTATAGCATTTAAGCAAGTCACTATGTTCACCTGAGTTGTTATTTTTTATATATCTATCTATCTATCAAATATGACTTAAAAGCCATGGCAGATTCAAGGATTTCTCAAACAGGCATGACAAAATCAGATCAATAGGCCTGTCACAATAATACATTTTGGCAGACGATTAATTGTCCCAGAACGTATTGCGATAAACGATAATATTGTTGGTTTTCGGCAATTTTCAAGAAATACAATGGCAATAATGGAAGGATATCATAAGAACACTTAGATCAATAAACTTTAAATTCTAATGACCATTTAAACATTGGAACTGAAAGACATGGTAAATATCCAAAATAAATAAACAGAAAACAAATAAAATGAATTCTGAAGACTGGTTTAGGTAGAAAGAGAGAGAAAAAAAAAGAAACATGATAAATCAAGCAAGTGAAAATTGTTGCGTTTGTTTTAGTTTATCATGCGATTAGTTGAGTTATTATTTATTGTGGCCTACACATACAAATACTCCAGGTATGTTTTTGATAACATGATAAATTGATGCAAAGCTAAAACAAAAAGTCAGTTTTACATAATACTGCCCCCTTAATAAATTCTCACCTGTATGTTTCACAAACATAATAAAGATTTAATAAATTCCCAACTGTGTTTCAAAGAATGTGCGTTAGCTTAGCACCGAAAGCTACAGTTGCCAACATTAGCATTGTAAGCAGCTAATGGCTAGCTAGTTGCGGTATTTTCACAGTGCTTACAAATTGATCAAGAGCTACTCCTTGTCTTTTATTAAGGTAAGAACTCCTGGGTGCTAGTAGATTAAACTGCACCAAATATACAGGAACAGTTTAGATATTGGTGGCTGGTATTTCTGAAAAAGCAGCAATGGGAACCATTAGTGGAAATCACTGATGTCATTATCTAAAGGTTGCCACCACAGTCACGAGTCGAGGTTGAAAATCTGTTGTCATTGCATATTTCCTCAAGAGAAATATGAGGGAGAACTGTTGGGTTTTTGAATCAATTTCACATTAATGCTGGCCTGGTTGGATTTTATTGTTCCTAAACTGTCTCTGAACTCTGCAGTCGCTGTGGATGGAGATCTGTGTTTCCACTTTAGGGTGATGCTCCTCCTGGAAGACGAGCGGCTCGGCGTCAGGGGATGTAATTAGTCTAGCATATAGACAACTCTCAATAACTGGACTCGGTGGCTCAGAAAACTTTCCTGGTATGAAGTCCAGAACTCCTAGGTGACACGGATTTAAAGACAGTTCCCATACCAGATATATTCGTTCTTATTAATTTTATGGGCTTTTTAGATTATTATTTTTTTATTTAAAAAAATAAAGCAGTGATTAATATAATGGGTACCATGGTAGAGGGAAAGTAAGAGCAAAATGTCTAAAACAAAACCTTGCCATGAACCTCAGAGCAGTTATTTTCTCTCCCCAGGCACCAGGCTGCTCTCTGTGTAATGGAATAATATCTTGATGCGACTCAATGACATCCAGACTCATTCCAGCTCTTTTGTACGCTCTGCTGTTGTTTAAAAGTCTCAAGACTTTCATCTCTCGGCGCTTCGGTGGTACGATTTTAGGTCATGTTTGTGATGATGAATATGTAAATGTTCTGTGTTTACTCTAATAACGCTTATTTGGTTTTCGTAGATGGTGGTTGGGAAGCCACAGAGGAGTGGGAGTAACCCCATTACAACGCCGCGCCATAACCATGCAGAGGCCCAGGGGAGGTCATTATGAAGGAGCTGTTTGCTATCTGTAATTAACATACGAAGGGCTGATTACTTTGTTCAGCGGTTAGCCTGGATCCGTGTTTTAACCAGTCCGCAAGATTAAAGGAAAAACCTGAACCAAGCAGAACAATCCGTGTTGCTGTTAACGCTCTGCCCGCGTTCTGCAGACGACGGGTTCAGCTGAACTCGCTGAAAAGAGAAACGACACGATATCCCGATCCGGCTGGTGAGGTGTGTTTGGTTCTGAATGGCAGGAAGACCTGGCAGGAACCAATGTGGGGATTGTGTGTGCTGTCCCGGCGGCGTTCCCCTCGCGCACGCTCGCTGTGACGACCAGCTGCAAAAGCTCGGTCGACTCGCCACTTCTCTGTGTGTTTGCAAAGGAAGTATGCATGAATAAAGAACAATCCGAGCAGCCACTTCCTCTGCCGTTTTCAATTCGACGTCACACAGAATGAGGGGATGAAAGCAAAGCGAGTGAGAGATAAGGAAGGAAATCGTGAAAAAAGAATGACCACACAGATGAGGAATGTCGGATGCAGCGTGATGGAAAAAGCGTGAGAATGCGGGTGATTGCAAAGGAATGAGTTTGATCTGAATATAGAAGTAGATCAGAGAGGTCATCTTTCAATGCATTCTTTCTGTTTCATCCCGTTCTCCATGTAAAACAAACATTGATTCTCACCACTTCCCTCTCTATCTGCCCCCGTCGTCTCCAGCGTTTGATAACGCCGTTCCCGCCGGGAGACGGCCGCTTTGATTTGTATTCCTGTGGAAAAAAAAACAAAAAAAAAACTTGAGAATTCATGGGAGGGAACAGGTGTGGAGCTGGCCGCGTCTCTGTTTGCGGATGGCTCTGAGGCAGTTCCCAGGCACAGTCTAATTCAGCTGTTGGAGGCAGCGGGCGAGTGTTCAAACAAATGCCATCTTTGGTTATCGGGGCCCTGCCTCATTCCTCCATGTGTCAATTTCTTGCCAAGTGCTTTGCACGGAACTTTGATTTCATGGGCTGCAGGCCGGATTTCTAAATAGACAGGTGGCTCCATTCACATTCATATCATCAGGTGGAGTAAAACCTTGCTGCTTAGGACTATGAAATTGTACTATTTTGTTGTGGATGATGAAGCTGGTTCAAATTATAGCATTTAACTTCAGTAGCAATGATTTAATGTACTATATTACCAGAGTTTTTTGTTTATCGCTCCAAATTATTGAATGTATTTGTACCAACAAAGCTGAAGCTGGTTTCTGATTGCAACTTCCAATTCGGGAAAATGGCTAAAGGGCGATTACCCCTAATTTTTCACCACATTCAGAATCTTTAATTTACTGTATTTTTTTAAATTTTTTTTTTAAAACTACAACACCTAAACTCTTCAAACCTGGACTAGATTATTCTCAGCTAATAGCAGAATATTTAAAACCAATAATGGAATTTGTGAAGCCTTTATGTGATTTGTGAAACTTCAGTAAAGGACGATTTCAGCCCTCTTTTTGCATCTGGACAATGTAAGAACTGAACTCCTCTTTCTGACATTTTCATTATTTTGTCATCATATCCAGTTTTAGCTTTTAGTTTTCTCTCATAAAAGACGCTCAAGATGGTGAAAAATTGGGTGAAATTGCCATTTATTGAAGTTTCACAGATCAGATAAATGTTTCACAAGTTACATTTGTTTTTAAATATTCTGATATTAGTTGACAATAAGCTAGCCCAGGTTTGAAGAGTCTAGATGTTGTAGTTTTTAACGACGAAAGATGCTGAAGGTAATGAAAAACTAGGTGGAATCACCCTTTAGGCATTTCCCATATCGGAAAATGGGAACCAACTTCAGCTTTGTGACGTACCAGGAGGGCAAAACAAGTCATAAGCTTTCTCCAGACAGAAAGATAAGGCATTGCCAATCCAGAATAGACCAACAGATGTATTTTCTGGAGTGACAAGTCATAACTCTATTAGGAGGTCCAGTGGTCAGAAAGTCTTGTTCAGGCAGTTGCCAAGAGAAGGACACTTGGTTGACTGGATTGTCTGATTTCAAAGTTGAGAAGAGAGGAAATTATGATGTGGAGTTGGGCGAAGTTCCTTTAGTTCCAGTGAAAGTAAAGACTCTCACACACCGGGGTTCACTTCACTCTGCGGAGGTCCAAGCGAACTTGAAGCAGATTCAACTGTTTTGTACGCGACGCAGAGAGTCGGAGCAACTAGTCGCTAGAAACTGGGTTAGATTCCTAAGGAGTTCATCCAACTTGTTAGCATCCATTCAGATTGTGGGACATTGTCATGAGAAATGCAGGCAGTGCAGGCGTACTCAGCCATGACCTCTCAACCGTCCGCTGACGATCTGCACAGAGGAAGGAGGAGCCGTGATGGAATGACTTCCTGAAGGCGGAGTTTCAGAAAGATTAGCCATTTATGAAGAGACAGAAGCCCAATTTCAAGATGCTAAATTGCTAAGTAAAATTTCTTTGAAGTAATATGTAATATATGTAGCACTTGTTTAACAACTGAAGTTATTATGGTTACTTGATTGTGCTATAAAATGCCACTATGTGGACAGAAAACACTTCATACTCCCTCTTTAATACTGCAGCACTTAAAATATGCACCATCATACCTCTCTCGATGTCATGCATGCTGTGTGGTGTGTAAATAGCTTGTATGAAGCACAGACAAGGATTTTTGGCTTACCGGTGTTGCCTGTTAATTTAACATAGCAACCAGTTGCCAGAGTTTCCTGCTGTTCGGCGTGCAACACGCCAAAACCCCGACAAACACGCCTCACCAGCTGGTCAGAGCCCGTTTCAACACAAGTAATTTAGAAATAGTAAATACTTTCCGTTTTGCTAACCGATATGTAATGGCGCGCACACATATGGATGCACACACTCTCTTTATGCAAAAGAAATAATAAATGAAAGAGCCTGAGGCTGTTTCACTGCATCAACCCAGGGAGGAGGAGGTTTGAAGCTCTGCAGGTTTGAGATGTTAATATTTTCCAGGTTGAATGGAGGCATAACGGAGATCTAGCCTGGAGTTCACTGCACACTCTGGAGAATTCTGTTCCTCATCCAAAAGGTTCTGAGGCTCATTTAGAACCCAAGGGGATCAAGACGAGCAGGAAAGAATGAAGAGAAGTTTTCTTCTCTTTTTTTTTTTTGTAATAAATTTCTTCTGCATCGCTTCAAAGCTAGCCGGATGAAGGCGATGGATTTATTTATTTCCATGCGGTAAGGAAGAACACGTCTCCCTCATCCCAGGGAGGTTTTTTTGGGGGTTTTTTTTTTACCCACAGGTGTGCAGCAGAAGTTACATATTAACAAAGAAGACTATTGCTGACTGTTGATCGAGGGATTCACACCGAGCTGCGGGGCGTTGCCGTCTTTCATCAGACTGCTGATCCAGTCGGAACGCACAAACTTAGCAAAAGAAGGGGATGCCTGCCTTGTCAGGGATTCACACTCATACACCAAAAGCAGAGGGCAGTCTTGTTTTTTTGTTGTTTTCCCCTCTCCGTCTTCCATTGTTCTGCTCCCGTAGCTTCATCAGCATTTTCTCCCTGCCCGTTTGAAAGCAGGGGATTATGCAAGAGAGGCAGCATCAGATGATAGGTGGCTCATTCCCTTCCTCAGTACCACCCCCGCTTCCCCTCGTCTTTAAGTCTCTCAACTGCTGAGCATGTAAATCCGCATCGCCTGTAAGAAAACCGCCTCTCAACAGTCGAGTCACTTACTGACAGGCAGCACCGTCAGCACACAAAACACTCTCGCACTCAAATATTTTACCAAGTCAAGGTCATTCAGACGTATTAGGCAATACATCGGCGTGTACACACGATGTGTGTGAGCGCGGGGGAAGAGGGGTTGCGTGTGCAGGCGATGAGCAACGGAACGTTTCGGGGAGATTTCAGGGAACGCTTGTCGGACTTTACTGAGCCACTGTACGGTTTCCCCTGAGCGAAAGACGGCAGTGAAAAATCAGACGAGAGCTCAGTTCTAAGAATCTACAGTAAGGCAAGAAGAAATGAGATGATGATGATGATGATGATGATGACGATGACGACGGTACTTTGTTTCATTGGGGCGACTGGAGACAACAACAAATCTCAATTCCTAACACGTTGGTATTAAACTGAACTTATGCTGGGAAGTTTTGTTGGAAACCAAATAAGACTTGACCGCTTTATGACACATTTTTTCTTGTAGGTTGTTTTCAATTAACAGACGTGCAACCAACAAAACTATTTTACTAATAAAAATCAGAAAGGTGCAGTGTGTCTCAACGACTCAATAAATCCTCCAACCATGTTTTGCTATGTTTAAAGCTGCGAGTGTTTTGGGTTTATGCCTCTACTAATTTTTTATTTGGATATTTTTGGCCATTGATGTTAACACCAGCTCAATTTAGGAATCGGCGACTTCTGAATGCAGATCATTTTATTTTATGGAGGGAATTCAGGGTAAAAATGTAGAGTTTACCCATAGAATCACTTTGGTTTGGTCTAATATCTTAATGCAACACCTGAAGGCTTGTGGTTGTAGGTTGACATTATATACGCTTTTTGAAAGCCCCGCAACTTCTGCATGAAACGTGTCTGTAAATAACTGTCAACACATGATGCTCTCCCACAGGATTATCTAACAAAAATCAATCCGAATCAAAACCTTTGATGCACTCTCCTTCATTGACCCGCGTCAGAACTTGTGGAGACGAGTGAAGTTGTTTTTATTGACGACCTGGGATCTTATGCGCAGTGCCCCAGAAACCCATCTGATGCTGTCGCGCTAACGCACATTGATTATCGAGTGCCAGTGAGTGAACTGTCTCTGAACCTTTGTGTCTCCTCTGAGGCTTTGAGTCGTCTTTTGAGTCACGGTGCTATGTTTCCTTTTATTCTCTCTCTCTCTCTCTCTCTCTCTCTCTCTCGACAGGAAGTCACGCTGTCCTTTTAGCTGATGAAATCTCCCCATCTCTGGGCTTTTCTTTTCTTCTTTTTTTTTTTAAAAAAAAAAAGATCCACTTCTGTATCTTTCCCACTCCGATGAATGTTCTGATCTGGAGATTAAAGCTTTGGGCGAAGATGTTTTATGGCCACTCAGCTCACAGCAAACGTCCGACCAAACAACTGCTTTTCTTGCATTAATATTTCATTGAGGATTTCACGTTGGATTAAAAAGAACTCCCATTATTCTTGACTATTGATCTTTTCCTTATGTGGTGAGTAAGTACCGTCAGCCTTGATTTCCCATTATGGAATCAGGGTCAGCTCCCTTGACGACATTTCCTGGCACGCTGTGATTAGCGATTGTTTGCTTTGAACCTATTAACAAGATGATGCGGGGACCGTGGTTCCATCGACAGATCTGTTGATAATCCCCTTGCACTGCCAATAAATCATTAACTGCATTTGCCTGGCCTATGAAAGTAGATCCCCTCTTACATCATTGGCATGTGGCGATACATTTTGCCCTCGTTTAATAAGCCCGTTACAGTTTACTGTGCAATGAAATGGCAGCAATGCTGTAATTTGCTCTACATTAATTCCTTCACTTCATTTTATTTTTCTGTATAATGACCCAGCATGGTGGGCAACCTTCTGGTTTGTGTTAGTTTAAGGAAGATTATGCCTCCGTGCAGCTTTATATGTCACGTTGAATCGTTTAAGGTCCTAAAATAATTCGATTATCAAACAATTTAAATTTAAAAAGTGCCGTTTTCAAATGATGATTTAATCTAACCAACTAGGTTGCAGTTGCAAACTACGTCTAATAACTGGCGGCAGTGGTGGCTATCGAGTATGTGCAACAACTGCCCAATTTTCACGTCACTGTGGAGGGATTTTTGGCTCACTTTCTTTGGACAACTGATTTAAATTCATCAAATTTGAGGATTATTTAAGTATAACTGACCTGCCTAAGGTCATGGCACAGCATCTGGGCTGAATTTAATTCAAGGATTATGATCCTCCTGCAGGTGAACTTAAGGTCGTGAACGAATTCATGGTTTAATCAATTCTGGAAAGTTGTCCAGATCCTGCAACAGCGGAGCAACATTCCCATTGGTGGAGCTCCAATCCACTACAAACTGCACCTGTTCTTGAATTACTTATGATTGAGGCAAGACGTTTGGCGTTTTAAGATCAATACTTAGGTAAGTTGTATGTATCAACACTTTCCTAAAATAATGGCCTAAATAAATTTTTGGCAAAAGTTTTTTTTTTTGTTTTTTTTTTTTGCCCTAAATCATTTGGCAATGAAAAATTGACTTTGCTCAGTATTTTATGAAGGTAACAATATGTGATTTCTTAATTTTGCAGGTTTGGTAGTAGTCAGGCTTGACTGTGGCTCATGAAACTGACCAGAACGCATTTGGCTGATTACCTTTAATTTGCTTATTGAACAAAGGGGGAAATAATAATAATATACAAGTAAGATTTTCTTCAGTTAAAGCAAAACATTTTTCCCATAAGTAAATAAATCTGTTGGAATTAGCTCTTTTAAATCTAAGTTCAGCAATTATTGCCTTAAAACAAGCTCTGATATCTTGCTGAAAATGTACTTATAACATTACCTTATTTCAACTGTACTAAGATATTTACACAACAAACTAGACTGGGTAAGATTTTATATTTGCAGTGGAAAAACTTTGGTCCATCTCCACAGCAGATTATAAAAAGCAACTCTCTGCTGCACATTAGCGCAACCTTCATTATTGCTCAGCATCCAGAGAGCAACTAACATGCTAAAGTAATGCTTAGAAGCTCACCAACCAATCTGCCTAGCAACATCTCCAAGTCATGACAAACAACACTGGTGGGAGCCTGCGAGGCTGTGTACATCATCCTGAAGCATGGATGTCAGAGGGGAGCTAATTAGCTAAACCACTTGCTATTATGTTTAGTCTCAAAAATCTGCTATAGTTGGTCCACATAATGTAATAGTTCAATATGGTTTTTTTTTCTCCTCTCAACTTAAAACAGGAATGGAAATTTTGAAATCTGGTTGCCACTTTTAGAATGAATTCTGTAACGAAGCAATTAGAATCTGTGGTTTGGAAAAGTTTTAAGATGGTTATGATTCAGATTTGCTACAGATACATGTAGTATTCAGTTCAGACAGTTTAACATTGTGGGTGTCTGCACACACAGTGAGGTGAAGACTTTTTTGGACAACGGCCATGCAGCAATATGGTTAGCAAAGGAGCTACTTCAGTCCAATAAAAACATCAATGGCAGCCGGAAATAGAACAGGAAGTTCTAGAATGGACAACAGAAGACCGGTGCAAAGTTATTATCCCTGATGAATCCTCTTTCCAATCTTTTACGACATCTGGAAAATCATTTTGTGCAAAGAACAAAAGTTGAACTCGGCCATAAGTTCTCCGTCATGCTAACAGTCAAGGCATCCTGATAAGATCCATGTGTGGAGTTGCTTCTTATCCAAGTGGCTGGGATCACTCCCAATTCTGTCCATGATCCCACACGGTCCTGAAACGGTGTGGGATCAACAAGCAACTTCTTCCAACAATCCAGGCACAACTTTGTGTCAATAAACGGACTTTGACATCAACACGGTGACATTTTGGACCCTAAGGGAAGAAAACCTGTTAGATCCAAACCCCATCGAGACTCTGAGGTGAGTTCTGGAGAAGTTGCTGCACATACATATCCAGACAGAACTTTACAACGTAAAGCAGCATTTTGCCTTCTCGCAGTTACACTAGAGAAGCTTGATTCTTTACATATTATCTGTCTCACGCCATACTGCCACAACATGGTGGCAGTTTCAGTATAAAAAATATTTAGTTACATACTGCAGCTTTAAGGGTCAGGGCCATAAATATTGACGCGTTCGCAAATAAGCCTGTTAAACTTTGTTATTGTTTTTCAGCATACAGTAGAAAAACGTCAACCGGCCAGAACACGGCATTTGTGTCACGGCCAGAACATTTGGCAGAGGCAGCTTTCTTCAACCGAGAAAAAAAAACAATTCAAAAAGGAGTGAAGGACTGAAGGAACGGATGGGGCCCGGCAGTTTGTTCAACCGAGATAAGGAAAGCTACAATGAGAGACAGAGAGAGACGAGAGATAAAGACCTTTGATGACTTATTCTGTAAAGGGCAGTCTAGAAGGTGGTGGGGGGGAGAAGCTATGGTAACGCAAACATTTTTACTGACAAGCGCTTGAAAGTGAGCAGCAGCTGAAAGGGGAGAGGAGATGGGGGGGATGCATGGGGGTCTTCCACTTCTGCAGGTTGTCCACATTATTGTCTTGGCAGAGCAATCTTCTCCAATCTTGGCAGAGTGTAATGGAGGCACAAGAGATACCAGGTGCTGCTCGCTTCTCCATTCAGAGAGGCAGGACCACATGCCAGACTGAATTTGATGAGGCTTTCATTGTTCGGGCCGCACTCGGCCAGGCTACCTCCGCGGGGCCCCCGGTGTTTGCAGAGACCCCCAAGGACATGCAGGAGGGGAAAAGAAAAAAAAAACACACAGGCATAAAGGAAGAATGTGTGAGGAAAATAAATAGATTTCTTAAGCACAAGGATGGTGGGAAAGAAGGCAAACAAAGAAGTCTAGAGTGTCGATCATCGACAACTAAAAACGTTTCTGCGTTTTATTGGGATTTTAAATGATTGATTAACACAAACTGATACATTACGCTGAAAAGAAATATGGTTTTAAAATCAAAATTAAGGATTGTGGAATGCATTTGGACTCAAATCCAGTCCTCCATCAGTCTGGCTGGATGACGAGAACACGTTAAATCTTGCAACACATTTGCATTTTGCCTCCAGTCTGGGCTTTCACTGAGCCACTTACTACACCAATGAGCTGAATCTGACCTTACTATTATGACTCTGACTGGATATTTATAATATGCTTAGTGGTACACTGTAAAAAACATAAAACCCTACCAAGCAGTTTTAGTCTAGTGCAAATAAATTAGTACACTTGATGCAAGATTTCAGCAAAATATACTAAAAGTATTTGTTCCATTACATAATCCACCAAGTTATTTATGAATTAGTTTCATCTTCTTTCTAATGTACTAAGATATTAAGATTCTTGGTAAGATTCCGTATTTTTGCAGTACTAGGCTTATCTCAACCTGAGCACAAAGTGTTTGTATCTGAATATTTTCATCTTCGTCATGTTCTCCATTTAAGCATTATTGTCCGTTTAAGTAAGACCTGCATAACAGAACACCTCCATAAATAAAGTAAAAAAAATAAAATCTTCAGTTGTCTTTTTGCAAAGGAACATTTTCAAATGTCAGGTCTCGATAAAACGATTGGTTATGGATTACGGAGTGATTTATTGCTACTGAAGTTTGTGTATTGTCAGTAACGGCCACCGCACACGAAGACACAAAGCCACCTGTAGAGAAACTAAAAGAGAGGGAACCAAACCAGAGAAGTGGGGACTTGTCTTCGGCTCACACGGGGAGCAGGAGATCAGCAGATTAATAACCTCCAGTTTTATTAGGAAAACAGTATCATTGTGTCTGGTCATCTGAGCTTGCGAAAACAAGCCAACAGCTGGCCTGCTGCAGAGCTGATTATTGCCCATTATGATTGTTTGCAGGACTTTGGTGAGACCCAGAAGGATTAGGACTGATTTAGAGACTGAAAGCGAGGATTTGGAGTAGTGTGTGCATGTGTGTGTGTGTGCTGGTGTACAGAAACCGTTGCTGTAAAAGCGCTTGGCAAACATTGGGAAGCTTTCGCAGCGGACCCGCCAGGATGACTCCGCTGCTAGCTCGCGCCGGCGATGCAACGGGATAATAAAACCGCTGGCGGTTTCGGCCCTGCAGGCCTCACGGCGCAAAACGGAGGACAGGAAGTGAACCCGCCTCTGTTCTTCACAGCGCTTCAGATTACAAGTCACTAAATAAAAGCCGTTCTTTACGGGGGGGAATAATGGCGAGAGACACTCATCTCTGATGAATGCAATCTCTGATTGCAAAAAAGAAAAGCGCAACTAAAGACAAGGTTTTTTTTAATGTTATTATTTTTAGATACAAATAGAGTTGTACTTTTAGCGTGCATCGTGCCGCAGTGGCAGAATGGTGAGAATGGATCGCACCTCCGGATCAGTCTCTGAAGGCTGCCTCCTCCGGGTTCTCACCAGCGATTAGTGAAGAGGCCTTCTCCTACAGGCGGGTCATCTCCAGGAAAGGTGTGAGAAGAATCTATTACTATCACTGTCATATTCCCTCTCTGGGACAATCATATCCTGACCTTTCCTCAATCCTCCTGCCACTCTCCTATTGCTCTCTTTTTTTTTCTTTTTTTTTACTTCATCTCCCCTAAAATCAGGTTTTATTTTTGCACCATGCTAGCTGGCCTGCACCGTCACGCGATTTTCTTCGATCGCTCAGTGCAAGTGTGAGGTGGTTGGAGACAAAACAAGAAATGTGCAAAAGAAAAAAAACAGTGTTAAATCATCTTTGTGGACAGAGGGATAGACTCCTGTCAGGTTATGGGACAGGAATACCCAATTCGCCACACCGACCTGCTGTCGGTGAGGGAGAAAAACAGCAGCGGCAACAGAAGCTACATGATGGCCTTTAGTTTGGTCTGTTGGCTCTAAAGCAGAGGAGAAAACTCACCGATATGTGTTGAACTGTTTAACATTTAATCGCGTTACAAACACAAACTTCTTCATTGTGCTGTTGGGATTTGATGAGATATCCTTCGTCTGTTTCCAGGTGAACTGGTGCCTGTCTCCTGCAGTCGCTGGGCGAGAGGCAAGGCAACACAGAAACACACAGGACAAACGGCGATGCGCACACACTCATATTTAAGGAAAACCTAGAGTGGCAATTAATCTAACATGCATGTTTTTGGGACATAAATGGCATTTCCATTACTAATTTGCACAAATCTTTGTCTCTATTCTGCTAACGTAAAAAATTTTTTTTGAAAAATGCGAAATTGCAGTGTTTCCATGAAATAAGAAATTAAATTAAATGTCAGCGAAGAATGTAAACAGTTACATCAGCCAATCAGACATTCAGGCATTGAAGCGACAAGCCCCGCCTACTAGGGAGGGGCTACAAATGCAGCTCTATGGGGATTTTCCAGAAGAGCCATGGATTCAACATGTTAGAATGATTGAACTTCTTCATGAGTGTCTGATGCTCTAGTGGAACCAGCTGCACATTGCAAAAAAAAAAAAACATTCTTCAACCACTTCCTGTTGTCTACTTTAGTGTTTCTGCCAGTAGCAACACCCAACTGTTGACGATGTGAAAAAATTGTTTCCATTGCAGTTTTGCGATATACATCCACTTCCATACGGCTGAAATCGCATCACTAAGACGTTTTATCGGCAAAGTTTTTTTCAAATTTGCCGTGTTTCCATATATTTTCAAAGTAATACTGAATTGTTGAAGTTGTTTTGCATGTTTGTAAAATGTTAAAATCATTGACGAGGCTGATTTGAATATCGTGTGTTTGATTCTGTCTGAAGGCCTTTCATTACATCGTTTTTTAAAAGTGTGATTTTATTGTCATGTGTGTGGTGTGAACCCCAGGGAGAACAGTGGCTACGATGGAAGACACTAAAGAAACAAACAAATCATACAGTAAATCATTCAAATATCTGACCAACAGATTTAACAGACGGCAATAAAAGGTTACAGTTCAAACAAAACGTGTGTAAAGTATTGACTCAGGGAACCTGAACACAGATGGAAACCACATTTATAAGACAGTTATTTGTGAAAAAGCATCTAAACATGCATGAGTTTTCTGATACCAATAAGGAAAGTGAAGTTTGTTCTTGTAACGTGACCAAAGTGAAAAACCTCAGGGTGGATCGTAGACGGCTGCGTTTAGGGGACTTCAGTTGGTTGCGTGACTGTAAAAGCTCACACCCGTCTATGTGTCTAATTAGCTGATGTGTTCATTAGCTCCATCAGCAGATTACATGTTCAGTCAGTCGGGGATGGCTGAATGCAACACGTCTGCTTAATGTAGCTTCCTTTTTTATTTTCCTTTTTATTTATTCGGGTTTTTTGCGAGAAGGTCTCTGCGATCGTTTTTGCCGCTCCGCCGCTTTCACTGCTAACAGCTCTGCTAAAGAGAGGGAAAAGCAAGGCTGAAAATAAAAAAAATCTCTTCTTTTTCTTCTTAACTTCTCTAACTTCACCTTTGAGGCTTCTTTTCTTTTTTTCTTTTTTGTTATTTATCGCCGCCTGAGCAGCTTTGTTTCCTTCCCACACGTTGTTCATCATCATCCTGAGGAACGAGGGAGAAATAACCGACTCCTACCACTTAAATTTAAAAGAAGGATGTTTCAATAGCATCGGCAAGAAAGAAGAAGGAGGTAAAAAATAAAAATAAGAAAGACATGGCCCTTATGTATCCATGGTTACCCCCCGGCTTTATTGCTGTTTGTCTTGGGCAGCAGCCGCAATAAAAGTGCTGGGAGAGAAATGACTGTGCAAAGCCTCTAATTGCAGAAGAAGGCACCGAGCGCAGGTGTTGTGAGGGAAATGGGAGTTGAGAGTTGACCTGAAAGCACCCCAACCCCCAACCCTCACCCCCTTCCCTACACACACACACACACACGCCCGCGCACACACCTCTCTCTCAAAGCTATCTGCTTTTACAAGGGTCTTATTAGCAGTGATTGGACGGCCCCTGAATGTGCACTTACTTCATATTTTTAGTTTTCCAATTAAGTTTGCGGGCTCCAGGACTCTCAGGTATGCTATTAAAAAAAGGCCAAATGGAAAATGAAGAGTCTCTCATAGCGGGGCGGATCAGGCTTGGCCTCATTTGAGGAATAATGAAAAATGGAAGGCAGAAACTCGCACGTTAGCGTAGTAGCATGGGAGGGAGAGGGAATGAACGCAAGGAGGAAGGAGGAAGAGGAGGAGGAAGGAAAATAAATGACAAAATACAAAAAAAAAAAAACCCGACTGGAAACCGTTTATTGCACGCTGCCCTCTCTGGCCTTGGACAAGAAAAGGAAGTATCATTCCCACCTTCTGACACTTTCTTTATCATTCCTTTCTCAGAATCCTCCCACCGCTGTTAAGTGAAATGGGAATGGAATGTGTTCACACCTCCATGGTCCTGGCGGGGCAGCGGGGAGGAATACTCAGGCCCATTATCTTCTGTTGTGTGGCCACAACGGACAGATGGGCCCACTGAGGGCGTGTGTGTGTGTGTGAACACACACACACACGCCAGAAAGAGGGTTGAATGCTCAGGTGTTGCTTGCCTTTGAAAAGACGCTGCTCAGGAGAGAAAACTGATAGGAGTAATGGCAGAGCTTGCTACTTCTGGACCCGGAGCTCGGGGCTTTGTTTGGCGGTTCATTGTGTCACTTCCTCCAGTTTGTGTTTTTTGAATGAATGTCTAGAAATAAGCATAGCTCTCAGTAGGGCTGGACAGTAATACAACAGAGCTACATCCAGGTATTCCAAACAGTGATGGGGCTGCTACGATACAGGCCTTAAAGATCTATCTGTAAAATCTGGGTGCAGTGATGGACTCTGAGCTGAACTCTCAGATTCACATAAAGACGGTTACAAAGTCGGCCTTCCATCACCTGAAGAACATTTACAGGATTAAAGGACTAATGTTGCAGCTAGATCTAAAGAAACCGATCTGGGTGTTTATCTTTAGTTGCAATGCTTATGCGTTTACTTTATGAAGCACTGAACGGTTTAGCACCAAAATACCGTTAGGTGTTAAACCTTCTGGTCTTCTGTTTCTGCTCAGCATCCCCAGAACCGAACCTGGAGGAGCAGCAGTCAGCTTCTATGCTCCACAAATCTGGAACTAATTTCCAGAAAACTGAAAAACAGCTGAAACACTAAGTTCCTTTTAAAGAAGACTAAACCTGTTGGTTTAGAGTTGCCTTTGATTACTTCTAAATGGAAGATTGAGCAACATAATGTGTATTTTCTAGATGATTTTGACATTTGAAAAAAAATGTCATGTTTATTTCTGTTTCATAATTGGTGGCTGTCTAATGTTATTATGAGGAAAAGAACTTTGAACTGCTAAAATGGGCTGCACAAATAAATGTGACTTATCCACCTAGCCAGCTAGCTATTATTTGTCTGTCTAAAAGTAAAGTGTCTCATCAGTTTATGCAAATAATTAACAGTTAACATTAACATTAACATAATTAATGTGTGTCAGTACAGTCACTGTAACAGCTGACATGTAGCTGGTTATTGTTCTGGTTCTGTCTCATCAGGCTGAGTGTTGTCTTCGGGGAACGACTCCCGAGGGGCCGACAGGAGGAAGCATAATGATGGCACACAGCTTATCACTCAGGCTCTGTCTCCTGGGGCCCATAACTTCCTGGTGGCACACAAACAGCTTTTGCCACAGACCCGACAATCAAACCTCTGACAGTCAGCTCTGAATCGGTATGCTTTGACTGGAAACGGCGCAGATGTCAGGTTAACTTTGCTATCTTTGATCTGGAACAGTAAGATGAAGAAATGAAGATAAAACACACTCCCTTTGCAGACAAAGCATCGTGTAGGTTAACGAGTGAGAAACTGACGATGGCGGTCAGGTGTGGTGGGTTGAGTAACCACGCAGTGAACAGAAAAAACCAAGAATAAGATACTGCTTCAGGTATTTAAGGAGGAGCGTCATCTCAAAGGCGGAGGTAGGCCCAACCAGAACAGCCACAGGAGATTTAAGGATTCCTCAAACCTGCATGAAATAATCAGAGCTACACTCCCAAGTGTGTTTTTGATGAGGGAATAAACATTGTAACATGACGTGAAGCTCAAAATGTAGATTTCACATGCTACTGCCTCTTTAAGGCATTGTTCGATGTAAACCAGACCAAACAGAGTAATAGCTAAATTTCACTGAGGAATCCTTTGTGCTCCTTATTCCACCATCGGGGTCAAACCCAGGTTTTTCGGATTGTGACAGGAAGCCAGAGTACCCAGAGAAAATCCACAATTGTACAAGGGACATGCGCAACGTCAAGGTGACATTTTGTCATGATAGATGTGAAGCAACAGCGTGCACCACTGTTCGAGCCCATCGGTTCTCATTCCTTTACATATTTCTGCAGCACATGAACATTTCATCTTCCAGCTATAAGGTTATATTTTTCTATTTAGACTGGCCTTTGGTTTCAAGGTCTTTATGGTTTATTTTTTATCAATTCACATTAAGTGTGATAATGGTGGCTGAGATTCCAGGTTCCTGCAGATATTTTTTCACAGTACTGTATGAACCATTGATGTTGCATTATGTAACACATGAACTTATTGTCAGCTTGTGTCAGCTGCAGCGACACCAGCTGTGGTATTAAGTGACGGATTAATAAATACCACTGCCTTTTATCATGAAATCAAACTATTTTTTTCCCCCCCACTTTTATTTACTCTCCTGTTGGGTGTTATACCGTTAATCCATCAGACAGCTTAAAATTAGTTCCAAAATGTAATATGCAAAATGAAAAAGGAGGCCGTTGTAACAAAGGAATTTTCTTAATTTGCCCATCTTGGTTTCCCAATAAGTGATGACAGTAATTAGTAAATCCCTAAACACAAAATGTGCTGTTTTTTCTTAATTTTATAGCACTATTAGGACAGAATAAAAGATAACGATAAGTTGTTAAGGTGGTGCACATTCTTCTTCTTCTTCTTCTAGCCACATTTAACTTTTGCAACACCTATTGAGTTTTAACGTCTGTCATCTTGGGGTCTGAATGAGGGTTTTTGTCAGAGTAGAAAAGTGCCCAATTATTGAACACAGCCTAAGCAAAGGGGCCATTACGCTGATCACTTCACTTCTCTCCGAGTTATCAAATCAGACAAAGACTGGCACAGGAGGCATGGAAACGAGATGGCGGAATGCGTCGGCGCATAAAAACGTTTGGATCTGAACAATGCGGCCCGGGTCAATCCAAACAGGCTGCTGTTATGGATTGTCCGTCTGAAAAAAAAAAAAAACAGCTTTTTTTTCCCGCTTACAAACAAAATCGGAGAGGCAGAGGGAAAGCCGAGAGATGCTTTATAAAGCTTTCCGGATTCATTATGGAGTCCTTCTGTCACCAGAGGCAGAAGGGAATAAGGTTAATCTGTGTGTGTGTGTGTGTGTGTGTGTGAGACGCAGTAGAGTGATTCCCTTCATGTCTCTGAGGGGTAATTAGCCGTGGACGGCCCGACGTTGATGCTCTGAAGGCCGGGGACTCCGCTGTGTGTGTGTGTGTGTGTGTGTGTGTGTGTGTGTGTGTGTGTGTGTGTGTGTGTTCAGAGTTCTCTCTGCGGGGACATCGGCGGGCCCTGAGGGGTTCATGTGAGAACACACTCTGCATTTTAAACTGCCCAGGTGTGCAAATATCATCGTTCCCTGTTAGCGCTTTTGATTTTTCTCTTTGTTTTTTATTTTTCCTAATCCCTCCTCTGTTATTGGATTGTTCACTTTTTACACAACTTCTTACGAAGGACTTTTATAGTTTTTTAGTGCAAATGAAAAGAAACTTTTTTACTGCATTGCAAGTTTGTTGCTGTTGCTTTTCTGTTTCTGTTCTTTTAGATCCTGATTCTTCTCATTTTCTTCACCTTCACTCTCTCTGCTCCTCCATATTTGGTGTGGAAATGACACCCTTGCGACTCCAGCTTCTTCCCCTTGAACTCTCTGTCCAGTGAAACACGCCTGGTTGCTATGAGCAACAACTCTCCTCCACCTCTCCCCCCTGTCCCCCACCTCTATTTATTTCCACACCAATCTGTATTTTCTATCTCTGCTTCTTCTGCTCTTTTTTTTTTTTTGTGCATCTCGTCATTGATTTTCCTCGACATGGAGCACAGAGCCTATCAATATTTCCAGCTGAAGAATGAAATCGATAGACAAGTCCTGTCCGGCAGTGGTTAAAAATGACAACTCCATGGTCTTTTATTAAAAAAAAAAAAAACAAGCCAGCAGCCGGCGCTCACCCACCCTGTTTCCTGGTGTTGTGCTCCAGCCCAGTGTTCGCTAATGGCTGGCCCGTGACCCGCCTCAATACGCCCGGTCGATACGCTGCCCTGTCTGCTCAGACAGATGAGTGAGGAAGGCGCGGCGGCCATCGATGTAAGGACTTGCAGACGTTTGGTCCTCTGGATATTCAGCCTGGAAATCTTCAGTCTGGTTCAACTAGCCCTTTTATTTATTTATTTATTTTTTGAAGAACGATTTTGTTTAGAAACTTCATAATTAATTTAATCTGTTTTTCCTGTTGTTTAGTTTATTTATTTGTGAAGTTTGAAATGTCTCCCAGTTCCAGTGTTAAATGTTCATTGGAATTATTTTTATTTTTGTTTCCATCTTTGACAATGTGTTCTTAATGGTATTATTTTTGCCATTTCCTATCTATTACTTGAATATCAGCAACAATATTATTGTTTATCACAATTACTTCTGTTCTGGGGAAATTTATCGACCAGCAAAAATTTGTTATCGTGACAAAATGTTTGTTTATAAGTAAAAAAAAACTTAAAAGTGTGGTGTGCAAAAGTATCTAGTTCAGAATATACCTAACTACTAACGACTAAATAGAATCCACCTTTCTGTAATCAAATCTCAGTGCAAATTGCAATGACATTAATCGATGTTTGTGGTTATAATGTGGCAAAAAAATTTTTTTTACATTCCTAGAGGTAGGAATACTTTTGCAAACGGGCTGAGCAGTGGCGCAGTTGGTAGCACTGTTGCCTTGCAGCAAGAAGGTCCTGGGTTTGATTCCCAGGCTGGGGTCTTTCTGCATGGAGTTTGCATGTTCTGCCTGTGCATGGTGGGTTCTCTCTGGGTACTCCGGCTTCCTGTGAGTGTGAGTGTGCATGGTTGTTTGTCCTGTTTGTCTCTGTGTTGCCCTGCGACAGACTGGCGACCTGTTCAGGGTGACCCCTCCTCTCGCCCGGAACGTTAGCTGGAGATAGACAACAGCACCTCCCGACCCCACTAGGGACAAGGTGTAAAGAAGATGGATGGATGGATGGATGGATGGATGGATGGATGGATGGATGGATGGATGGATGGATGGATGGATGGATGGATGGAATACTTTTGCACTGCATTTAGTTGTGGTTTTTGTTTTGGCTGTTTCGATGGTAACGTTTTCTGCATCGGAGGATACGTTGCTGCGTGGGAGGCCCACAGAGATGATGGTGTGACGTTAGAAAGGTCGTTGGTGAAAAGTAAAATTTTGTATCAAGAAAAAGGCAAGATGACCTCAGCTTTGGTTTAGCAAAATGTCTTGTTCCTGTAATGTCTCCCCATTTTAGAGCAGCAAACTCTGAGGTTTGTAATTATCAGATGAGCCTCCTTGAACTTCCATTCATCATTTCCATTAGACCCGCTCTTACTGGCTCACTGCAGCTGGATTGAAATTTGTTTTCCATCCTTCAGTTATTTTTATTTTATTTTATTTTTTTGCTAATGTTGAACCTTTTGTGGAGATGTTGGGTTTTGTAGTTGCATCTCACTCTATTTTCTGTTTTGGACAAGGCTGGTTCACCACCTCTAATCTACTGGTTGTTTATTTGGATCCCCATTTGCCATCGCCATGACAATGGCTACTCTTCCTGAGGTCCACATCATAAAAAAATGATTACAAAAACAGTTACAAACACTTAATGTAACCTTAGAAATATAACATTATTTCACACTTTATAGGATAAAATAATTAAACAAGGCATTTGTCATAATTAAAAAAGTTAATGAAAGGAAATCCATGTTCTCATTCCTCTGAAAGTAACTGTATGAATAAATGACGGAAGAGTGAGACAACTTTTAAAGAAACAGTATTATTTAAATCAGACTTTTCTGAACTTCAAATTATGTTACATGCAGTGTTTTCATTTTTTTTCATGCATGTGTGAGACATTCTTGAATCTCCCTTGGCAACCACCCAACTGTGCAAAACACTCATAACATGCTAGAAAAAAATTCATATATTTGAGATTGATCTTTTCTGAGTTTTTCTTTTAAAAAAGGTCAAGTTTTCAAACCCAGAAAATGCCAAGTGCTTTTCCAAGTTCTTTTCTAACCTCCAAATTTGCGACTTTTTTCTCGCAAATTTTCAACTTTTCAAACGTAGAAATTTCCACGTTTTTTTTATTTTTTTTAGAGAAATTTTCTGAGATTAAAATCAGAATTTCACACTTTTCTTGGCAGAAATGTACTCCTTATCTACAATGGTGCTAATATGCCATCATAAGGTACAGATAGTAAATAATACAACTGACCTCTCCAAAAATTACACTTGTGTTTCTGCTGCTCTACATCACAAAACATAGAGGAAATCAAGAGAAATAGGGCATGCTGGGAAAAGCATGAATAAATAAGTAAAATGGGTGACACATCTGAGTAAAGGCGAGCCAAAAACCAGGAGTCTGGGTCACATAATGAGCCCTGTGTGAATATTAAGCCTCATTAAAAACGTGTGAGACCTTTTCTGTGCTCCGCCCCCTTTGGACAGATGGCCTAGTCCACGATTAGAGTCCTATTTAGCTAATTATCAGGGCGACGCCCATGTCTACACCTCCAGATAATTGTCTAGCACACACAAACACACGCGGATGCACACTCTGCGTTGCTCTCTGTGGTTCCCTGAGGAGGAAAAGGCCAGAGCTGCAGCTCTGTCAGGGAGCAGCAGGACGCCATGGGGAGCTTCTTCCTCACCGGAGGGAGACTAGTGAGCCCCGGGATGGATGATGATGGGAACAGGAAGTAGGAGGACACAGACGATTTGGCTGACCTTCTGGTGGATGTACTGTTTTCCACATCTGAGGTGTTTGCGTATCAAACTGAGCTCAACTTGTGCTTTGTTGTTTGGTAGAGCTGAGACAACATGTTTTATATAAATGCAAAAACGCCTGGCAAAAGTATTCATGCTACCGACTTGATTATAGTAAATTTTTTTTTACATTTTTCATCCAACAAAATCTAAACCCATGTAAATAACCTTAAAAAAATCCATGGCAACTAACTGCCCTTTGATATTTGTTGCAGAACATCAATGAACAAACAGCATCATCAAAACTAACATTTAAAGGGGCAGTATTATGAGTTTTCCAGGCACATGAGGTATTTTATCGAACAATCAATTAACTATATTACCTTTAGTTGTTATAAAAATGCAACATGAATCAAATATGACTAAAAAGAAATTTGACTTCATAATTTAACGCCTTGAAATTGGGCCTCTGTCTCTTTAAAAACTCCCGCTCTTTCGGGAACTCTGCCTTCAGGAAGTCCTCCCAACATGGCTCCTTTGTTAACCCTTTAACAACGTTTCTACCAGCACTGCACCAATAAGTATCTCACTAGATGTGCAGTTTCGCCAGGTATTTGCCGATTGCTGCTGGCTAGTCTGAAGGAACTGAGTGGGGTAGTTGTGCCATACAAATAATAAAGTTCATTTGTACAGCACATTTCAGCAACACAGCAGTTCAACGTGATTCATAAACACATTATAGTGCCAACAATTGTGAAAACTAGTAAGAGACACTGCATTTGTGAAGTGAAAATGTTAAAAGATTATCATTATCATAAAATATGTTGATCAATGTTAAATTTATTATGGTTCAAAAGCAGCTCTACACTGGTGGGCTTTTAGCCTTGACTTAAAGGAACTCAGTGTTTTGGCTGTTTTGCAGTTTTCTGGAAGTTTGCTCTAGATTTGTGGTGCATAGAAGCTGAATGCTTTAAGAGGTATGAATCATTTTCTTGTAACATGATGGACAAGAAGAACTGATGTGGAAGAGAAAGTCAACGGTCGTTGCCAACGTGGTGCTCCGCGAGCAGATGGGATGATCTACGAGTTTCGAAAGTGGTTTCCGCTGCACCATGAACACATGAGCTCCGTCAAACACCCAAACGGACAGGCGACGAGAAAAACAGAGCAGACTCTCTCCCGTCAGAGTGACATGTCACATCCAGGGAAAACAGACAGCTGACATTTCACACCGAAGCCAACATTCGAGTCGCCGTTCGTCAGCCGCCGAGGGGGAAAGCAGCTGCGTGATGGAGACAGCCAGCTCAGACATACTTGGACAGACATGCAGTCACACCCAGATGCAGACGGATGTAGTCGCTGGGGGGGAAAACCCCGTTCCCTTTTTACTCCCCCCAACCCACCCCAGGCAGTATTATGTGCAGTCATCTGCATCCACTACGGAGGGCCGTCCCGCATCCAGACGCCCCTTAATGAACGTGACATTTAGCTGATATTTACATGTCGTGCATGATGCCGAATTAGCATGCCGAACGCTAAGCTTCAGATTAAACAAAGCTTAGCAATTACACACCATCTATCATGCAAAGAAATGTTACTACAAGTGACCTGCACAGTTTACCCAAGACCATCCACTTAGTGTTAGCTACCCAACATTCCTTCATTAAAATGTTACACACACAGACACGCACACACAGGTTATTTACATAGCAGTGAAGTGAAACACAGCATCTCTGTGGGGAGAATTCTCATTCCTGTTCGTCTGCTTAGATTGAAATTGCTCTGCTGACAAGAGGCAAAATATCAATCAGAAGTAATTTCTTCCCACTGCCTCGCCTGTCAGCGCCGCAGTCCAATGTTGACCTTCTGTCATAATACGTTTGTTTATCATTTACATTCCCCACCACATAGGCCTGAAAAGAAAACCACACACACACACACACACACTGGAAGATGTTTGGGTTCTTGCAGCGAGGGATGTTTGTTTTTCCTTCTCAGAACTCTGCTTTCTCAGGAGTCGTTTCACCTCCGCAGAACTAACTGCAAACTTTATGATTGCTAGGTGAAAGCAGGGAGAGAATGTGAGCAAACTGGAGGGTCCCCGACCCTAATGAGATATCAGCAACGCCATCAGAGATGACACACACACACACACACACACACACACGGACGGACGGACGGACAGACAGACAGAAAACTAGGGTGAATAAGGAATTGCATCACAAGCTTTAAAGGGGCGGGTATTGTATGTTTTCCAGGAATAGAACCATTTTATATCACAATCAAGTACCTGTTACCATCAGTTGCTGGAAACAAAATGCTGTAAGCATCAAAAAGAACTATGAATTATGTAACTTAATGCCTCGTATAAGTTTATTAAAGGGCCGCCGTCTTTTTCAGAAACGCTTGCTCTCTTCTCTATTTTTTTGTGGGCTCTAGTGTCCCTTATTTTGACAGTAGGCTGACAGGAATGGGGTAAGGAGAGGGGGGAAGACATGNGGGAAGACATGCGGCAAATGCCGCCGGGTCCGGGAGTCGAACCCGCGACGGCCGCGTCGAGGACTCAAGGCCTCCAAATGTGGGTCGCGCTATCTCCTACGCCACAACGGCACGCCCTGCTCTCTTCTCTATTAACCCTTTCACAATGTTTTTACCAGTATGGAATGAGCTCAGTAGATGAGCAGTTCCACCAGGTGTTTGCTAATTGCTGCTGGCTAGTCTGAAGGAGCTGAGTGGGGGAGTCACTCTGTGACGGGGAAACTCAGAAGCTTGGAAGCTGCAGCTCTGAGGAGGAGTTTCGCCTTCGAAGGTGGAGCTACGTCAAAATGTAAAAATAGTTGAATGGTTGCCACGGAGATGAAAGGATTTCTCAAACATGCATGAAAGAATCAAGGCGACACTCCAAGTGTGTTTCTGATGAGGGAATAACATTATAAGAGGAAGTGAAGCTCAAAAAAGTCAATTTTACATGACACTGCCACTTTAAAAATGGTTGTCCCAACAACGCATAATCTTTTATATCATTCTCTCTCTGATAGATACCGCAGCAGTAGGCTTTTTTTGTTTTTTTTTTGCATAATAAGCCAGAGGTGCTGTTCTCCGGCGCCTCGGTTGTTTTTAGGCCGTTTTCTCTGCATGAGGTCAAGCGAATCATTCTTCCTCTAATTGATTTTTTCCCCCCCTGTGAGGTCACTGGAAGAAGCCAAGCTATAGGCTTCAATGTGAGCGCAGGTGACACAATTGACATTTGGATGTTAAAAGTCAAGCACCGGTGGCGGCACGCACAAAGTCAAATCACCCGGCACAACTCTGTGACATTCTGACAGCGATGTGTTCTGAATGAGCAAAACCGGGCAGACGGTCCGAGAAAGATTCTTTTGTTCTTCTTCTTCTTTCAAATACACCTGCGATCACTACCGCTTGTTTGTTTCCATTTTTATGGGTTGAGAGTTCGGGCATCCCTCAGGTGTTTGTGGGTGGGGCTTTGAGGATTTTTTTCCTCAGTAGGCTTCCCCCCCTGAGCCTCTAGAGAGAGCCCACAAAGGCCCCTAATTATCCCTGACCTTCTGGCTGCCCCATGCAGTCGTTTTCTCGCTCCGTTTCGTTCAGGATCGCCCACCCGCTCGGCTCCAGACGCTAATTGCCGCAGTTTCGGGGACGAAGGCCGCGTTCGGGCGCGAGGCAACCCCCTCCTCCTCCCTGAAGGTCGGTGAAGGACACGCTGACACCTGCGTGCCCGTCTGGGCCGGGTCTGTGTTTCCAAGTTTTGCTTTGACAGGCAAAATGCTTTTATTTCAAGGTGATCCATTAGTATTACAGAAAGGCGACACAACCCGTCATCAAAGAGACGAAAGACGGGTAGGGGAAAGAAGGTGACGGCAGGCCCTAGAAATAACAGGTTTTCATTGTTTTTCAGTTTAAACAATGTGGAAAAAACACAAGAAAACAAAACTGAAGGTAACCTTGAGGGTTTGTCTGGATGAAGCTTTTGCATGGAGATTTTCAACTTTTTTTTTTTTTTTTGCATTGGCTTTATGGAGATTTTCATGCAGCTCACATTGGTGAAAGTGTGGATAAATAATCCAATGTGGTCAGCAGTGATGCTTGTTAGCAGTCGCTCCAGGCTTTCTTTCCTCCTCGTTTGTTTCTTTAGCATTTTGTTTGATCTCAAGGATATTTGGAAATCAGAGAGCTTTTTCCCATTTTGAAACTCACGTAGATTTCAACGTTTCGTGCTTGTAAAGTATACATGGTCAAATTAGTGGAGCTCATTGTATGCTCCATAGTTTATACTATGGAGCCATACATATTCTCCAGCAACATATTCAAGCAACTCAAATCAACAAAATCAAACAAAGTTGGATTTCTTTTTTATTTTATCTTACAGTTTTCTGTGTTTTGGAAAAAGAAGAATACAGTTGTCCACTTTTTAACCATAAATTCTTCCTTTTGTTAATTTGTCTCAGTCTAACAGCATGCTTTTATTTTTTTGTATTTTTTTCTGTCTTGTGGCAACCTTTCCCCTCCCTGGGGAAAGAGTCCAGACGGAAAATGGCTCTGAAATGACTGATTACATTTTATGTTTAAACGTGAAGGTATCGAACACGAGCTTAAAAGACCAAGTTGTGTGGGTTTGACCGCAACCTGCTTCTGCATCCTTGTGGTTACCGAGGTTACACTCAGATTTTCTGTTTTCTCCCTGGTGCAGCGAGAGAGAGAGACAGAGAGTTGCTCAAACTGGAGAATGTAAAAGTTAACTAAGCAAAGTTTGTTCTGCTAGCAGAACTAAACAGTGGATGAAATCGTTTTTGTTTACACATACCGCAAAAACACAAAATCTTACCAAGTATTTTTGATCTCTATTGTGAAATATCTTTAATAATGATAAATAGCATTAGTTCCACTGGCAGATTATTTCAATCTCAAGAAAAAATGTCTTGTTATTAAGTGAATGCCAATGGAACAATTCCTTTCTCCTCAATATTAAGGAATTATCTACTTGAAAACAAACTCCCATATCTTGCTAAAAAGTTACTTGTGTGTTAGTTTTGTCTTATTTCAAATGCAAATCCAAATGCGACTCAAAGCATTGGGCCTCTGCAGAAAAACAAACTGCCTAGCAGACATTGGGATAAGTTTCCAAACAGATCATGTGGAAGAAAGTCCTGCTTTCTCTGGTTTGTTGCAAAAATGTCTCACCAGAATGCCAGTTTCTCTTAACAGGTTCTAATTGTTGAACCAAGTTCGGGAGGTGTTTTCCCAAAGCCGCTGGTGGAACGATCAGACGGGTTTTGACAGCCGGTGATGTATGGCTTTGGAACAAGGTGAACTCCACTCGTTCCCCGTTTCGTGCCGCAGCCGCTCCAAACAATCGTGTTGAGTTTGTGGTCATGGATGAGTGGGGAAAAGTGAACACGGGCGGTAATTAAGGAGCCGGCTTATTGAATTTCACACTTTTCAAATTTAGATTTATCACCCAGTGGAAGGTGGCCTTGGCGCCTGCAATGCCTCATTGTGGGGCGACTGAACCACAAAGCGGCGATTATCAGGTAAAATAACTCTACTAATTAGTTTTGAAGTACATGTTTTGAAAAAAAAAAATCAAGGCTTTACAAACTCTGGTTTTATTTTCAGAGGCGTACCGTTTTTGGATGTTGGCATTTGTTTTTCTTGCGTTTCCACAAACGACGAAACAATAAATGAATTATCTCCTTGTTTTTCATTGTAGATAATTGCCCTTGTTCTAAAATGGTCAGCCTGTAACCAGATCAACAACATCGCCATGGAGACCGCAATTATGTACATTATGATTGGAGGGGTGGAAATAGGCCTGGAAGGGAGGCGATGATGCTGTAAAAGCATGCCGATGAATATCAGAGCTTGAGCCCTGCAGTAAATAATGACTTCGCTGCTGCACTCTGTCTCCTGCTGGAACCTTGCTGGGCTCTCAGAAAGAGTTGCCAAGGAAACAGTGAATGAAATAAATCTACAGTTTGGTGTCAGGAGGGGTGAAGGAGACTCGACGAATCAAGACCGCGGACCAGGAATCTGAAATTGAATCTGAAATTTCTGTGGAGTCGCGTGAACACAAACACACAGCGCGGAGCGACGAGTGGCGATGGAACAAAAAGCCGGGAAGCCTTTTATGCTGCGTGAGGCAGAAGGAAGTATCAAATACTATAACAGTAAAAAAACAAAAAAACAACACAACTAGACTGGGACAAAGGTTCAAGTTACAATTTTAAGGAATTTCAGAATTGGTTGTAAATAAATAAGGATTTTTTTTTCACATGGAATAGTGATAATATTCCTTGTTCACATTATCTTTGTCTTAATTCTGTGTATGCTTCAGTTGTTTGGCTTCATTGTTACAAGAAGGTGTGAGGCTGTTTTCACACCTGATAGTCTAGTTCACTTGATTTGACTGGGAACCAAAATTGCAACGACTGTTGCATTTTCAGCTGGTGTGGTTTGCTTTCACGCTGAACTGTGTCAAATGATCCAACTAACTGTGAAACCTGTTCACCCCCTCGCCTGTCGTGGCACTACACCAATAACTACTGAAGAAAACTACCCAAAAAACCAGCGCACTGTCCTCTTTTACAAAATTTAAACAAAATCGGAGTGGCGTCAGACTTGAGCGGTTGTAGGATTTCTCTTCTGCCTCTGGTAAAAGACCACGAGTCACTTCTCCCTGTAGTTATAGACTCGTGCATTTATTTTGGTTGTGTCGACCCAGAATGCCCTTCACTGTAGCGCGCTTCCTGCTTTTGGAGCAGTCTTTGGTTCGCTTGATCCAATTATGTTTTCGCACTGCACTAGAGTTCGCTTCAACTGAACCAAGACCTAGGACCTGTGTAATTCCGCTTGATTTAAATTTTTCCTTGTTTTTGTTTATTCATTTCAAAATCATGAATGGTTGTCTACAGGACAGGTAATTTCTATTAAGCTTCATAAAACTGAACTGGAACAATACATGACGGCCAAACCAACTGGGTAAAATTTTAAACACCTCCAGGAAGCAATCGTTTCTCAATAGCCAAGGGTCCAGACCCCAAATTATAGAAGAAGGATAAAGTTTTTACCAAGTTAATGTTCCACTGCAGTTTTTGAAATCTGTCATGTCGTCTACTGGTGCAGTTTTGTTGTAATCCTGCTTTGTTGTTTATAGCTTGAGCGTTTGGGTAATTGTTCAGATTGGATAAACAAAAGACCTTTAATTTGCTAAAAGTGTTAGTGATGTAGAATTGTGTCTTCATCAAAAACATGTCCTGTGTAGCAAATCTGGTTTGTTTTTCAGACCTCTGTGACTCACCGATAAGATGTTGCTGTCGTACGTTGATGGGGTGTCTGGTTCAGCAGTTTGCGTCGTTAGGGCTCTTGCATTTGGCCCGTGTACAGCATACATACATGTGTGTTCCCTGTGAAGGAGCGCCACAGCCTTCCTGGATTGAAATTACATGCTTACAGTTGCCAGCATATTCACAAGTTCATCTATTATGGATCAAGAGAAGTGGAGGTTGCTAGAAGAGAGATCGCCTTAGTTAGTAGGCCTCAAACAGCACCGGCATGTCCTGGATCTCGTCCCAGAGAGAGCCACGGGGCCCCCGAAGACATGGATGGGGAGCCGAGCTGCTCAAATATTGATCAGTGAAGCTGCCTGTGAGCTGGTTAGCATCAGCCTGTCAGCTGCCGGCAGGAGTCGACGGCGGATGGGAATGAGAGAGAAAAGACTTGCAGGTTTGTCCGCATTTTATCGGTAGACGCTCCTGCTGCTTCGATCACAGTAGGAGTCCTCTGAGAAATAAAGGGGGACATTATCTGTCCATTGATCTTCTGTTTAGCTCTGCTAGGTGACAAGTCCCTGAGGATGGACCCGGGGGCGGATGGTTGATCAGTGACGGTCAAAAGATCCTTCATATAGTCTTTTGTCCAAGTTCATTGCTGTCTTAGTGTAGGAACTGACATACCCAAGGATTTCATTCACAAATACGCCACAGGTTGCGACTTGAGATTATAAAATTAAGCACTCTGAATCTGAGTGACTACAAGAAGTAGTTTCCAAAAGTGATCTTAACTGAGTCTTTTACATCTCTATGGAATTATTGTCCGTTCTTCATGCCGACTTGTTTTAATTTAGCAAGATTGGAAGATTTTTTTTTACCCTGAATCAGCTGTTTAAGGTCAAACTGATATCTTAATTAGATTTCAAATCAATCAATCAATCAATACAGGTTTTTTGTGTAGTTCATTTTCAGATTTGAGTCTTGACTCTCGCTTGACTATCCAAACACCTTTACTTGTTCACTTTGTTTGAGCCATTCAAGAGGATTTGTGGGTGAACTTGGATTACTCTTTCACCCAAATGTTCCTGAAGTCAAGATCACAACAATGACTAGACACTTTTCTTCAGGCTATTCTGTTAGAGTGAATTCACGGCTCCTTCAATGACCTTTGACTCACTGATTCTCTGAAAACTTGGGGATCATCAAGATACGTTTGGGATATTGCGAGACAGGCTTTTGCCTCTCTTTTTTTGCCTTAATACTCTTCTGCAGAGGCCATTTTTACCCAGTCTTTTTATTTTTTTTTGCAAAATCATCAACAATGAACTTAACTTATGCAAATAAAATCTGCAGGGCTTTAGTTCCGGGTCCTTTTGTTACCTCCCAGTTGAGTCATTGATACTCTTTTGGTGTAATTTTGATAGACTGGCTTCTGCAAGGAAGATTCTCCACTTTTCACACTTTCTTTGTTTTTCGGGGTAATGACTCTCTCTATGAACCCAAAGATATTTTTCATACCCGTTTGTCCCACCATAAGACACATCAGATTTTCCGCAGAAAATGGCTAATAAAAGAGTAAAGCTGTATTAGTTACTTCTGTTTACCTTTTAATGTTTTAACCATTGGGATGTCTCCATGTTTTATTGTGTTCTAACTAAGTTATACTTAGCTAGAATATTAACACCTACTTTTTTTTCCCTTCAGCGCTGCTACTCACTCTGCCAGGTCTTTAATTAATCTGAACTTTCTGATGAGCTCTAACTTTGATTTCATCCAGGTACTCTGCCCAGATGCCCAAGCCAATCTCACTCGGACTTCTCTTCATACTTTCAGATCATGTTTGGAAGACTGCCACCGTCTGCCTGCGCGCTGTCCGCCCAGCATCAGGTGTGCGACTGGTCTTCGACTCATCCCTTGCCCAACTTGAATTTTTCATCCCCTTCAGCCGCGGGTCTCCGTGTGCCGATTGCCGGCCGAACGTCGCCGCTCTGCCAAAATCCTGACAAGGGGCTGCAGATGCAGATAGTGACACAGTGTCCCTTCACCTCGCTGGCAAGGTTACACGCCACCTCCCCGCCCGGCCATCTGCTGGCACCAGAGCAGGTGCCAGTCTCTCATCACGACCAGCCACATGCCTGCAAGACACGTCCCTCCTCTGAGACGTTGGGCCTGTTCTTTGGAGCCCCTACTTACACCTTCTTGCCTTCTGTTTGCCAACTGTCTGTTTTTGTGCTAGTCAACGGCCGGTGCCAAGGGAGAACCGATGAGGTAACATCTTGTAAAAGAATAAATACAAAGTCCCACGCTTTTGTACAACATGACATTTTCTATATTTCAGCACGTTGGAGAGGCACACGTCAAGGTTTCTCGATTCATTTTGGCAGATAAACTGACACAAAACAGCACATATGAATGGTTTAAAATTTGTTCTTCACAACAAAAATCTTAACACTGTGTGACATGGATGTTTTTAGCCCGATAATTAAACTCTAGTGCCTTTAAAATTCAAAACAACCACTTTTTTCCCCACTGCTACAGCATAAAATTTGGCCAGAACCACAACAAAAAGATTGATTTTCTAAACATGTGCTAAATGAAAAGTCTAATTCTAAAACCCAAAGAGATTTTACAAATAAGTAAATCATCTGGTTTACATTTTTATGAGGTCAGGACAATTGTATTTTTTCCTTTTCAACATTGATGAAAAATGAAGAATGAAACTTTGCTCATTTATAAAGTACAGTCATAAAGTTTCTGGGGAAAAAGTAAAAAGAAAAGAAAAAATAGCTTCAAAATGATGAAGTATTTTCTTGTTCTATCGTAGTTGTAAGATGTGCATCATCATAATTCAACTACAAGCTGCAGCTTGTAGTTGTAATGTGACAAAATGCGAAAGCACCCCAGAGATATGAAGGTTTTTCCTTGGCTCTGCGTTTTAACGTCTGAGCAGACGAGCAGCGATGCTGAGAATGACTGATGTTTGGTCGGACAAAGGGAATCCAGCGGAATGCACAAACAGTCAAACAGAGACTTTGTCTTCATCTGTTCAAAGCTGGACAGACAAGCGCAGGCAGAAGACCACATCAATCCCTGAGCTGTCAATCAATGCTGGCTTGAAAGAAATCTCCCATCGGACGCCACTGGGAGCAGAAGACGAAGGCGGCGATTTGACTGATGACATTTCAGAGGACATTAGCATTTTACCCGCTTTTCAGCCGCAGCCTCGTCAATACGTTCGCCTCCGACACGCGGACAGACGGCGCTTTTCCCTCTGCTTTAAATTGCTGGGGGTTCTTTTTTTTATTCCCCCGTCTTTTATTTCATTAACTCAGATGTCAGCCGAAATGAGCGGCTGTAATTTGCTTGTTTGCTCGCAGACAACTCCTCCGACACGGACGGTACATCGGAGCGCCAATCGCCTCCGCCAGAAAGGAGGCACCTTTACAAAAAAAAAAGGTGCCTCCTTTACTCAAGCATCTTGTCACTAACTTGATGCCTTTAGTTAAAAAAAAAAAGCGAGATGAAAGAAGGCCTAGAGTGACACACGAGAGCTTTAAACAAGATACACACACTTCTCTGATCTCTCTCAGAGTTAAACACATACTGTTCCACTTTTGTTTTTCATTGAAGTGCTTTGATGAAACCCATTTGCCTAGAAGTCTCCCCCACCACATCAGAACTTTTAAACAGAGTAATTTAAAGCCAGGCTGCCTCTCGTGCGCTCGGTGGCGTGCGTCGCACTTACTGGCGAGGACTTTTGACGGAGAGACAGATGTTCACCACTCCGTTCCGAGTCCTGGAGCTGCTTAAGGGGCGAGCAGGAAGCCCCAGTGATAAATGGGGCATCAGAAGAGCGCAGAAACCCACACAAAGGAGCAGACTCGCCGACTTTGGGTCCTCGGGAAAAGGGGTTAACCGTGCCTGACAGCACGTTCTGCAAACCGCAGCAGCTCTTATCTGGAGATTCCTAAGCACTTCCAGAAGTTTTGTCTGCAGGAATTTAATCACATGCTATTTAATGCCCTTAAGGTCAACTGTCGAAATGAGTCACAATCTCAACAATGGGGCTTTAGTCCAGTGCTGATGAGATAAACTTGGATACTTTTGGGGCCAAAACTGAATTTAGCAAACGGACAACGAAAGTATTCATACCTCTTAAATCTGTTTTAAAAGGGCAGTGTTGTAAGTTTTCTAGGCACATTGTGTAATTTTATAGCATAAACAAGTAACTATCTTAACTTCAGTTGTTAAGAAAATGCTATGTATATCAAATATGAGTTGAGAGAAATTTGGCTTTGTAATTTAACGCCTTGACATTGCGCCTTTGTCTCTTTAAAAACTTCGTGCTTTTTCTGAAACTCTGCCTGTAAGAAGTCATCACAACATGTCTCCTCTGTTAACCCTTTAACGTTTTTTAATCAGCATGGCACCAAGAAGTAGCTTGTGAAATGAGCTGAGCAGATGTGCAGTTCCACCTGTTTGCTAATTGCTGCTGGCTAGTCTGAAGGGGACGAGTGGGGGAGTCATGACAGAGGACTGCTCTGTGAGGCGGCAGCTCAAAAACTGCAGGTCCAACCAGGCGTTTTGCACAGTTCAGTGGTTGCCATGGGAGATTCAAAGCAACACTCCAGGTATGTTTTTGATGAAGGAACATCACAAAATGAAGTAAGGCTCAAGAAAGTTAATATTACATAGACCTGCCCATTTAATAGTGAGTTTTCTACTTCACCTTAAAACTCCCAAAGTTTACTAGTATTCTTCATCAAAGCTGAAGAGACTAAATTGTTTACTCATGAATCCTTTAGATTGAGTCTGTTATGCCTATTTTTAATTATTGCACAGTCTTGTACAGTCTCTACAGTACATCATTATTATTGTTAACCTTATTTTTTACATATATTTTTTTGAACTATTTAAATGTTTGTGTGAACCTTTTATCTGTTGCTGCTGTTACACCTTAATTTCTGAAAATATGTTGACTACCCTGGTCAAGCATGTAGTCAACAAAAAATACAACAAACCTTCTTTCAAATGGTTCAGAAAGAGCAATTAGGATTTCTAAATATATAGTAAAATACATAACTAAGCACGATGTCACTCAGAGAACAAAGAATAGATCTGCCCTAACGGATAGAGCACATTGTCACGATACCCGATATGTCACTTTTTTCAATATCAGGACCGACACAAATATCGGTATCGAATCGGTGCGTCTGTAGCTGCAATGGGGAGAAATAGACTAAAAAGTGAATACCTTTACGAGGCAATGTAATGTTTTCCAGCAGCTGTAGAAGCACACAGTGAGATAGCAGCATTGCACCTCCTATAACTACGCTCATCTTTCTGCTGCTCTAACGCAACGGGCATCTCACCCGCCCTCAAGAGATAAAGAGAAAAGGACTGCATGTTACCCAGACATTCACTCACTTACCAACAAGGCGATAAATGTCGCCCCGGCCCCCGTCCGCGCTCTCCCCTCAGATAACGGCGAGCACACAGATGAAAGACCAGAAAGGAAATATAACAGGTGGATGCATTTGTTGTGTTTGATAGCATCAGCACGGAGAGGACAATACAGATACAAAACAGAGGGCTCAAGAGGAGCATTCACCGCAAACGCATTGGTACAAAAGAAGCACAAACACGGCGACCGATTGATCGCGGCCGCGCCGTCTGCTCTCGCTAGCCCCTTTAATCTGGGGGAAAACTGTAATCTGTAATCTTGCATCGGTTTGGATGCCGTTTGCGTCACTTGGAAGGAAAACGCTCCAACAACTGGAGAATGTGAAACGGTCGGAGAGAATCAGATTCTTTGGATCGGAAAGTCGTTTGAACTGTTAGCCGTCTGAAAGGAGACGTTTGCGAGGGTGATATCAGTTTGCAAATCCCTCGTGGGCAGAATGTGATTAAATGCTTGGTTCATGACATAAGGTTACTGTAGACCTACTTTCTCTTTTGGTTTTTTTTTTACAGTCTGGTGGGAGAGATACCTGCTGTGGGATAAAAAAAAATAATTGTTGAAAACTGCAGACTTTAAAGACTTTAAACATTGGAAACAGTTTTTTTTGTTTTGTTTTACGAGGCAGGATTAAGTATAAATCAACTTTTTTGAACATTTTATCATGTTATAATGTTATTCCCTTATCATAACCATACCTGGAGTGTTGCCTTGATTCTTTCATACATATTTGAGAAAACCTTCAATTTCTCAAACATGCAACCAGTGCTAAACATCTGGATGAACCCATCTCCGCCTTCAAGGACGGCAGTTTCAAAGCAGCCCTACCACTCAGCTCCTTCAAACTAGCCAGCAGCAATTAGCAAACACCAGCTGGAACTGCGGCTCAGCTGAGCTGATTACTTCTCAGTCCAAAGCATTGTCAAAGGGTTAATAGAGGAGCCATGTTGTGATGACTTTGAGCTTCAGAAAGAGCTGGAATTTTTAAAGAGACAGAGACCCAATTTCAAGGTGTTAAATTACAAAGTCAGATTTCTTTTAAGTCATATTTGATATGCATGTATATATTCATATCCTTTTTAAGAACTGCAGTTAATATAGTTACTTGAAAAACATAATACTGCCACTTTAAGATAATTTCTTGGCTTTCATGAAGCCTCCTGATACAGGAAATGTCATTTTATACATCGTCAAACTGTCTCATCTTATCATCACTGGCAATGTTTTTACAGCAAACTTACCTCAACAAATATGATTTGAGTGAGACCGTTTGATGCAACACACACAACGCTTGAAAAAGCAGAGCCCAGGCAGAGTTCTCAGGAATTACCGGATAACAAAGAAAGATTTATTTTTTAAGCTTCCGTTCACGCCTGACTCTTTCACTTTTGGAAAATAGAATACACTTTGAAGCAGGTTAATCTGAGAAAATCCTTGAGAAAAAAAAAAAAGAAAGAAAAAAGGTGTGAGCGCTCAACATTCTGCACTGTTAACTTCTTTTGTTGCCTCATGCATTGCAGTTTTGGTCTGGTCTCCCAAGGCTTTACTGGGGAAGAGAATCCCCATTCCACTTCCTTCTTTTTACTCACAAAGCACCTTTTCGTACACGCCTTAGGGTCTCAGAGAAATCTCTTCCCCCCGCTTTGACAGATGACACTTTAAAGTAATTTACTACAGTCTCCTCATAGCCTACAGTATCGAAACGGGGGTAATGTGACACCAGCATAAAATATCTCCAAAAAAGAGACCACTCAGTTATTCTGCTTTGATCAACTGGGCCCAGCAGGTTTTAGAACCACAGCAGGGATGGGGTGCAATGTCTTAAAACATTGGTTGCTAACTAATACATTTGGAAAATTACCATTTTTATTAAATATCAATATTTGTTGAAGAATTAAGTTACTTTTGTAGAACATTTTCCAATTCCAAATAACATTGGCTAATGACTGAGTCAATGAATAGACATCAAGTTTGAATTATGATGATGCACAATTTAGTTCTTCCTCAATTTAGTAGGAATTATAGTGAATATTATATTCAGTTTCTCTTGTGCCCATTAAACCAGCAGTTTTAAACTCTGAATATTCAAAATAGTTCCGCTATGTTGGAAAAAAAGTTCAATATTCCTGTATGCTAGAGAACAGGACTTCTGTCATGAAGTTGTAATTTAGCAGGGTTAAAGTTTGAAACTGGCCAATAAAAACATCTACAGGGACTTAGATTATAATTTAAGTATCTTAAACTAATAATAATAATAATAATAATAATGTGCAATATAGTGTTATGGAAAATCGACTTACCTGAGCTTTTTATATGGTAAAAACGTTAAAGGATTAACAGAGGAGCGATGTGATGGCTTCCTGAAGGCAGAGTTTCATAAAGAGCAGGAGCTTCTTAAAGAGACAGAGGCCCAATTTCAATGCATTATATTATAAAGTATTTTAAGTTCTTTTAAGTCATATTTGATATATAGATTTTTCATAACTGAAATCAACCGTTAGTTGATTGTGCTGCAAAATGGCACTGTGCCTGGAACGCATGTAACACTGTCCCTTTAAGGAAGGTCAAGTTTGCGTTATTCTCCTGTTGTTAGTAAAAGTTAAAATAATACCATAAAACCTCATTTTTGCGTTTTTAATTAAAAACATTCATAGATGTAGATTCCTGTGGCACTTTCAAGTTTACAACGTTGGTTCACATGGCGACAGTTTTTGACACCTCTCCCGCCCTTGGATACCACATATGAGCTGACATCCCGTTCAACCGCCCAACTTTACTATTTGTTTTTAATGACTTTCTTTCAAGTGTCTCAGATTTAATTGCTAAAGTATAAATTGACACCAGACGTACAGATTGAATGGAGAGAGAGAAAGAGAGAGAGAACTATTTCACATTTTTAAACAACAGAGACATTTAATGGTGTTATTTAGTGTCATAATAGAGCTAAAACATCAAGTGCATGTTTAGTGTGCTGCTTCTTCTTAATGTGCAATTATGACTTATAAAAAAACATTAGATTACACTTACTCACCAATAATCTCAGCTACAGGGCTCAGTTAAAGTCTTCTGCCTATTGTTCCTTTAATGAATAGACTTTTTTTTTTTTTTTTTTTTTTTTTTACAGTTTATGAAAGAGTTCATTAGGGGAGCTGGGACTTCCCATCTCCAAAATGGGAAATATATAGTTATATGATTGTTGCACATGGAAATAAAGAATACCAAGTTCAGAAGACAGAAAATCAGACAGTAGTCAATAATGTAGTACTGAGAGATTAAGGGGGCCAGGTAAACATCTCTACCCTCACGAAAATACAACAAAACGATGTTTAAATCTAGATAACAGATTGATGACAGTTCAGTTATCTCCATGACAACCAGGTAGACTTCATTCTCTGATGACCTTGAGTTAAAATAGCTGTTGACATGCTTTAATTTTCTGCTGCCTTTTAACCAGGCTTCAGCACAAACACCTCACTTCCTCTCTGTATTTCTCTCTCTTGGCAGCGCACGAGTCTTTTTGTTTGTTTCTTGGCAACAAAGTGTAAAAAAATTTTTTGGAAAAATGAGGCTGGAGGCAAAAACATGATGAGAAATTGTTTGACATCCAAACCTTTAAAAACTGCAGGGAGTCACTTTGATTTTTGTTTGAGCTTCGCAAGTTATGTTGGACAGGTTGATATTTCTTTCACACATGAAGATGAGATACTAAGAAGATTTAACTACCAAAAGGTGTTTTGGACTTTTTGGCATTTGTGTCATTCTTAGACATTTAGAATATGAAAACAATTGAAAACTGTATAACTTCCACTGCTTTCTACAAAATCTAGTTGTATTATTTCCGTGGTGTCTTTTCTTCGGTTTACTTGTCATCTGAAATTCATCACATTTGGCTCAAGACCACTCATCATCATCATCTTCTTCTCTTTTGGAGTTTCCCTTCAGGGGACGCCACAGTGAATCATCTGTCTCCATTTACTCCTATCCTCTGCATCCTCTAGCCTCACTCCAGCTAACTTCATGTCCTCTTTCACCACAGCCATAAATCTCCTTTTTGGTCTTCCTGTCCACCGCCTGCTGCCCTGTGGCTCCAGTCTCAATGTCCTACCATTGCAATTGTCTCACCGCTGAACATTTCCAAACCATCTCAGTCTGGCCTCTTCGACTTCATCTCCAAAACATCTAACAAGAGCTGATGTACTCATTCTTGATCCCATCCGTCTTCGTCAATCCCAAACTGAACCTTGGCACCCTGAACTCTGAAACATCCAGCTCTGCTTCCTGTCTTTTACGGATTGGCGTTGTCTCTAAGGAGTGCAACATGGCTGGTCTCACTACTGTCTGATACCCTGTTATCACACCTGACACTATTCTCCCAACATTCCCACCTCCCTACACTCTCCGTTGCTCTGCACCCTTGACCCTACTACTTGAAATTCTCTACCATATTTACTTGTAGTGTCTTAATTCCTTTTGTACCCTTTTCATTTACACACACACACACACACACACACACACACACACACACACACACGCACGCACACACACACTGTATATTCTGTCTGTCTTGCTATATATGTGTAAGAATCACAGTTGTTTTTAAATGTCAGTAGGTTTAGTCACAAGTAAGAAAACATGAACCTGTTGCAAACTCAAACATCAGAAGGTCCAACTCATCACAGAAGAGAAGAGAAATTACACTTTGACATTGACGTGGTGTTTTTGTCAAATTTTTAATTACGTTTCGGATCATGCTGTTTTCTTTGAAGAGCATCATTTTGTTCCTACACAAACCTTTAAAATGAAATAGAAATGTTTGTGTGCGAGACTCTGCCAGTCCTGATTGTGGGTGTAACAACAATCAGCTAAGAGTCCTCAGAGTTTTTCACTCCCAAAAATCAGCTAGTCCATCTCTTGACGTCCCTTTGTATGTATGTTTGTCGTCTGAAGATGTGATGATTTAAAGAGCCAGTTTGCTCTTTGTTTCCCCCTTATGGTGCATCAGCTGACACATTTGCATACTGATCATCAGTGGCCGTCAAGAACACTTGATTGAGCATCTGGAATGATGATATTATCCTCACATATTCCACAGTGAAAGCTCTGTGATAAACACGATGAGTGTCGCCTCTCTCCTCACTGGTTTGATTTTATTTTATTTTTCATTTTTCATGTCTCTCACATTTAAATGCACAATCTCCTTTACCCAATTCACAACCGTAGAGAACAATTGCCGTCTAAGAGCTGAGTATTGTATCAACAATATGATAGCGAGTAACAAAGGCGTAATTACTACCTGCTGGATATGATGAGGAGTAATTAGCTTGATCGTGGAGAGCCACTGATGGCAAGTTTGTATAGCGCTAACTCGTACCCCATTAATGGAATGAAACACGTGTATTTTCTTGATGGTTTCACACTCGGATGCAATAGAAGCAAATGTTAATTGGTTTGTGTAGTTCACAGGTGCTGTGCCACTCCGATAAGTCTACCTCTAGAAGAGTTGTTGGTTTCTTTTAGTAGTAGACTAATGAACAAGGAAGGACAAAATGTATAATGCGAGGTCTGTCGGGTGTCAGCTTTGCAAATGAACGGGCATCCAGGTGTTTGACAATAAAACCTGAATAGATAGTGTGACATTTATATAATATTTTCAGTACAACAGAACACTGGGCTCTAGCACGAGATGAGACGAGACTGTAGCTGTGTTTCCATTCACCGCAGATTACGCAAAGTGAATTTATAACAATACATTTGCTTAATGGAAGCACTGCAATTGTAGTTTCCGATAAAAAGTCGTTACAGTATGATTAGGTGGCTTCTCGGCCATATCGAAATACACGTATTTTGCAAAACTACAATGGAAGCACTTTTTTTTCTGTATCACACAAGTCACATGATCAACAGCCGGATGTCACTACGATGAAGAAGATGACAGGAAGTCGCCCAAAACGGCGAACACATAGCCGCTCCCAGGTGCAACAGACTTGTCGCTCCAACACCTGAATAATAGTTTAATAATAATAATAGTTTACAGCAGTCACTGCCATAATTTTTAATGACTTATCGTGTGTTCACATTTAGTTAAAATTTTATTCCTTATTTAATGGAAACACTTGAGAAATTCAGAGGCTAGCGGAATATAGACAAAGATTTGTGCACATTTGTAATGGGAACGCAGTTTGAATCACTGGTTTTATTCAATTTTTAGAGAAGTCATATTTTAATTAATTAAAATGACTTATTGGCCCTCTTTTCACTGTTCAGTCATTTTAAATTTTACATGTGTGCATAAAATCCGTATTTTGATTCTATGTCAATTAACATAATGCTCTTATAAACCTTGGACACTTTCATTGAACTAAGCTAAGCTACTATTTGTGCTTTTGTTGCAGAAAACAAAATTCTATGGAAGTACTTTAGAGTGTTTCTGGCTTAAAATTACATCGGTGTCTAAGTTAAATAGGTTTAACTTTGTCCAATTTATTGTTTTAGTTTACATTTATCTGTTCCTACATTGGTTGTTGTGTTCCACAATATGGAAAAAGATAGAGCGGTAGTATTGGGCCACAACATGGTAAAACTGTAAATATTCATCAGGAATTGGAAGAAATTATTTATTTATAACCTATCAAGGGGCTGCAGATGCAAATTAGCTTCTGCTACAATCTGGTAAAGCACATCAAATTGTGTCATTTACGTTTGAGCTGTTCATTGGCCCTTTCTAAACGTTCATTGTTATTGTTGAGGCTCAGATAACCCTCAGTTAAACAACCTCACTAGAATATACAAAGACATTTCCACATACAGACATACATGTGTGCTTAGTTCAACAAGTTTTTACAGAACTTCTACGATTTGAGACTTCAAGTCATTTTTCGCTAATTTGACTCATGGCAAGAATGTAAATTACGGTAAAAGTAGATTAAACACCACGAGAATTCCCCATCTTATATACATATTTTAAAATACATGACATATTCAAGAGATCTAAATGATGCAACCTTTTCTAGGAAATGATTTGACGACATCTTAATGGCGAAAATGGATTCCATTTGACGTCTTTTGGAACCGCTTAGTTTCACCACTATGTATGGCCTGGTCACATCGAAATGGGGAAGCGTTTTGTGTCGGGCGTTTCACAATATGAGCTTCTGTCTAGAATTTTTCTTTGCACCATTTCTATAACCGGTTCTGTCTGAAGAAGATTGTCCATAGACTCCCGGTGAAGGAGGCGTTATCCTGGCCGGCTTATGGAAAGTCCTGTTGAGAGTTGACACTTGCTCCTCCAGGCTCTGCGATAGCCTTCTCACTGAATCAACAAACAGCCGCGCACGCCTTCTCAATCTTCACCAGAGATTCCGCCGCTTTTACAGCTCTGCCCTCCGGGTCAAAGTGGAATCTATCGCAACACCGTAGCAGTTAACTCTCCTCCTTGTTGATCTGTACATTCTTCTTTCCGGATGACCGGAAACGATTCCGGACCATTACCTCCGAACAAAGGGAGTGGACAAAAGGAGAGTGAAAGATTGAGGAGGCATGGTGGAGGCAGGTGGATCTATATGACTGCATGTGTGTGGGTGTGTGTGGGTTTGTTTGCGTGTACCCATGCGTGTGCGGTCCCAGAAATCCGACAGCGCTGCAGATGCCCTGCCAGTTTTCCGCCGCGGATTCCTTTCCCCAGCTTTTGTCATACTTTCACAGGCGCATGTGTCAGACTCCGTGTGGTTTGGTGCCTGTGTGTGGGTATACATTTGCTTTTCCCTCCGTGTCTTTCTATTTTTTACCCTAAGCATTACAGACATCTCCACAATTCATCGGAGTCTCCAAATTTTTGCTCTTTTTCTTTCTTCCTCACTGTAATTATAAGCTTTCCTCTGTTCCTATGTGGAAACTGTGATTATTTCACTCGAATTACCCAAATAAGTTATTCTAACTTATAACCCGCGTGTCACCGCAAGAAAAATATGGAGCCAGGATAAATTGTGAAGAAGGGAAAAAAGAGCTCGCAGATGAAATATGTTAATAAGCTGCCAAGGCACGAGCACAACTTCTGCTTAATGGCACAACACTGTAATTTAGCCCTCCAGAGGAGAGAGAGAGAGATGAGCATCTTCATCACCACAAGTCCCCCTGTCTGAGAGAAGGATCCAGGCAGACAGGCAGCATTAAACCGCCAACAAGAAACTGAGAGAAAGCCTGGCAGTCCCCACCTCCCATGCACATTATCCCTTCAACCAGTGGAGAGGCAATCAGCAAAAGAGGGGATAATTTCTGTGAAATGCCTTAACATAGGCCAAAGGAAAGTAAGAGAAAGAAGGAAAGAGCAAGTTACTGAAATAAAAAAAAGGGAGAAAATGTGCAAATGTTAGGCATGAAGCGGTGAATGAGTAAGTGATGCAGAGCGATAGATGCAGCAGCAGGAGGTTGGAGTAAAAGTGGCGCATCAACTCAATGAGGGGGCGCCCAGCCGACAGGTCGCATCCCTCTCTGGGCTGCGTGTTGCAAACTATCCCAAAGCCATCAGCTAGTTGAAATCCATCAGTCGCCACCTCAAGGACCTCGACTTCACTTCTTCTAAAGTCTCCGCGAGGGTCCAAAGCGAGAGCCTTTTCTTTTCCGTGCCATCAGAACAACTACAGTGTTTCCAAAGATAGGGTAAGCATCTGACATCAACATCTCCTCACGCAAACGAGAGGACTGATTGGCGACGTCGGAAGGGTAATCCCAAAGACTGGGGCACGGCGAGGTCACGGTGACAGCTCTGGGCTTAATGCAAATAGAGGAAGCGAAAGTTTCATGATGGGATTGCCTCCAGCTAGCCAGCGCTGTCAACACCAGACATTTTGCTTTGCATACAGCTTCCAGCAAATGAAATAGCCTCATTAAAGTTTGGGCTGCGTGCGGCAATCAGGGGCAATGGGAGTGATTGGGGAGGGGGAAAAAAAGGAAAAAGAAAAATTAAGCGAGACACAAATTGACAAGCATGCTCTACTCAAACATGTGCATGTGATTTGAGCTGCAGACTGCATGGAAATCAGAATACTCGATGAATTTTTCAAGTGAATATTTCGGATGGTTAAAAAGCTGCCTTTCGGATACAGTGCAGCAGAATGTCATGAATTACACAGACAAATCATCCATAACATTATGACCACCTGCCAAATGGTTTGATGCTCGCCCGTTTGCTGGTTTTAAAAGCTTTGACAATCACAGATATCCACTGGGATCTGGCGTCAAGATATGAGACACTTTAAGTCAAGGGTGTCCAAAGTCATCCCTCCAGGGCAGGTATGTTTGTTTTAGTTCTCTCCCTGGTTCAACACATTGGTAGTAACCTCATGTCAATGCTCTGGAGAGGCATGCTGATGAGTCATTATTTTATTCAGGTGTGACAGACAAAGGAGAGATTAAAATCATGCAGGATATTAACCTTCGGACGCCACTGCTTCAAGTCTTGTATGGTGTGAACTGAGGCCACGGTTCACACCATACAATTCAATACTTGATTTGATTGACTTCTGGCAAACTCAGAACTGAGACCTCGACCTCAATGTTGTTCTCCCTAAGCTATTCTTGTACCATTTTTTGATTAGTGCATATTGTTCTTGAACAATATTCCCATGAAAAGGTGTGCACAGCATGCTTAAAGTATGTGTTTTCACATGGAAAGGTCCCAGGCTTTCCTTGAAAATCAACTATTTAGAATTTCATTTCATGTTATAATGTTATTCCCTCATCAAAAACATGCCTAGAGTGTTGCTTTGATTCTTTCATGCATGTTTCAGAAATTCTTGAATCTTCCGTGGCAACCACTCGGGGGTGCCTAAACGCTTGCACATTTACCCAAAGTTCTGCCTGGGAGCTTTCAGTTCCTAGCCAAGCTTCTGCCCCCCTGAACCTCTCCTCTGTGTCTTCCCCCCACACAGCTCCTCCAGACTAGCGGCAGCAGCAATTAGCAAACACCTGGTGGAACTGTGCATCTGCTGAGCTTACACAAATCTCACAGCTGGAACTCAACTAAGAACAGTTGTAAATGGCATCACCATTATTGCGATGATGTGCTAAAGGGGGAGGGCATCTGAAAGAGTAGAAGCTTCTTAAAGAAACAGAGGCCAAATTTAAAGCAATTTGTAAAGTCAGGTTTCAGTTACGGTGGTGGCGGTGGTAGGAGTTCATCCTGTAATCAGGGGGTTGCTCGGTGGCGCCTGTGCATGGCAGTCTTGCCTCTGTCAGACTGCTCCCGGGCACCTGTGGCTACAATGTAGCTTAGCAACATCACTATGTTTGAGTAGGTGAATGACTGGCTGTAGAGTGAAATGCTCTCGTCTCGATAAAGTGCTGCACAGGTACCATCGGGGGTAAAACAAATGCTTTATACAAGTAAACAAACTTTCATAAAGCATTCTTATCTAAAATAAAAATGACTGTGAATGTTACTTGTTAAAAGGTGAAAAGCTTTTTTTCATGACAAAGCATTCACAATTTGACAATCTGCAAAAACCAATGTAATGTCATCTGTTCTTCTTGATTTGTTTTTTGTTATTTTTGGGGGGTATGTTTGTTGCAACTGTTTTCAAATCCTTTGATCCCAAAATGCCATCTTTGATTAAGATGCTCCACCCCAGCCGTGGAATGGCAGTTTTGGTCAAAGGAGCTCGTGTTTTGTGTTTTCCTTACTAAAACAAATCCTAAACAAAAAATAATTACCCACATCGCTCACCGCTGGCCACACAGCTCGAAAACAACCAAGCTGCACAGCTGCCTACAGAGCGGTGCCCTTTCATTTTCGCTTCCTCCTCCCTCCTTGTTTACACCCAGTTTACATGAATCCGCTTTGTTTACCTCACCCACTTTCGGTGATCCCCTCAGGTTGCACTTGAGTATGTAGGCTCGCGTGTCTCTTGTCGCCTATTAGCATTCGTCGCAGGTCAGCGCATGACAAACCAAGTTTATTTGGAGGCAGGTGATCATCGTTTTCCTCAGGATAAAAGAGGTGTACAAGGATGATGGCAATCGCCCTGTGGTCGCCTCTTTGTTTGCAACGGGCTTGATTGATAAGGCATGTCACCTGACGTCTGTGTTTTGTGTGCGCGCGCGTGTGTGTGTGTGTGTGTGTGTGTGTGTGTGTGTGTGTGTGTGTGTGTGTGTGTGTGTGTGTGTGTGTGTGTGTGGGCGTGTATAGGTGAATGTGAGCGAGCCGGAAGCTAAGACGGTTAGTTTTTAAATTCCAAATGATTTGGCAATTTAGAAACCAGTTGCACACATTTATGTAGCAAATCTCTTTATCTCTTTATAAATTTGCAATTAAAGGGGCAGTATTATGTGTTTTACAGGCACATAGTGCCATTGTATACCATTACCAAGTAACTATGTTAACTGCAGTTAATATAAAAATGCTATATCTATGAAATATGACTCAAAAGAAATTTGACTTCCTAATTTAGCACCTTGACATTAGGCCTCTGTCTCTTTAAAAATGCCTTCTCTTTCTGAAACTCTGCCTGTAGGAAGTCATCACAACATGGCTCCTCTATTAACCCTTTAACCTGCAGTTCACTGAGCATAATAAGCTCAGCAGATGAGCAGTTCCACCTGGTGTTTGCTAATTACTGCTGGCTAGTCTGAAGGAGCTGAGTGGGAAAGCTACATATGGGGTCTGCTCTGTAAGGAGGAAGCTTGGAAGCCACAGCTCCGAAGAGGAGCTTCGTCCTCGAAGGCGGAGCTATGTCCACCCAAGCATTTTGCACAACTGAACGGTTGCTATGGCGATTAAAGGATTTCTCAAATATGAATAAAAGAATCAAAGCAAAACTCCAGGTGTGTTTTTGATGAAGGAATAACAATATAGCATGACGCACAGCTCAAAAAAAGACATTTTTAGATAATGCTGCTCCTTTAAAGGCAGAATTCCATTTCCACAGCTACGATAGGACGATACACACACTTGCACATGGAGGGCTGGAACCTTGACTTGTTGGCATTGATGTTTTCATCCAGCTTTCGACTCTCATCAAAGAAACTAAACTCAAATCACACACCATGTGTGTCTTTACATTTAAAATGTAAATGTAAATATGAGCCTTGTTTTGGTACAAGGCGCATATCTGGGGTTGATGAAAGTAGATCTCAACAACAAACTCCGGCTGGCTAATCAAAAGACTTAACAGAACCCCAGAGTCATAATCCTCACTAAAATGTTACACTAGGTGCAATGAGGGAGTCCATTTGCGTCCCGGGGGCTGAGAGAACTTTTTGTTTTTCAGTGGGTTATCTCTCAGAGCGGAGTTGGATGAGTTCCATCTTGTTTACAATCTACGGATCGTCTGACAGCTCTGATCTGAACTCTTCCCACATGAGCCCGTTTGACCAAAGAGGCCAGGTAAAAGATAAACCCGCTAGACACAGTGATGACTGTGACCTCTGTAAACACAGATAATCTGTGACTCGGACGGCCCTGTGGGTCCTGGGACCAGTATTGTTTGGGGAGGTTATCTGCAGCAGAACGCAGAGTCTGGACCCCGCAGGCATGGGAACAGGACAGTTAAGCTCGTGTGACCTTGCTTGCCGGCGCGCATGCAGAAGCTTCAAAGCAGCGGGAGGTTAAAGGTTAACGCTTGACATGATGAAAGTCATGTTTTTAACCTGTGCAAACATGGAGCTCTGCATTTGTAATTGTACAAGTCTGTAATGACTGTTTTTAGGGCTCTATGTATGGTAGGCGAAGGTGAAATAAAAAGACACCCTGTCATTTTTTAGGAAAGCTGGGGCAGTGTGTTTATAACGGCAGATTGTAATCAAGTAAAGATTTATGTACGGCACAGAGAATGGGACCAGAAAGCCATTCGTTCCCTGTGTTTTCATTCGGTGGATCTCGCTTATCAAACATTGGTACAGCAGAAAAACAGGCGTGCGTCAAATTTAGTTGAAGATTTACCAGTTTAGACAAGGTTGCCAGGTTTCAGATTGACACAAGGTTATGTAAAAGTGTGGAACAGAAAATTAGCATGGGTTATATTTGAATCAATTATGTTGATTGTGTGAAAGTTCCATAAACTCAGCTGGGTCAGTGCTGTCACTTAAATATGATAGGAGATTCATTTTGAGAAGATAGAAAATGTTGAAAAAATGTTCATCTTCTAAAATAGGAAATATCTTAAGTTCTATTGAAACACAAAAAATTGCACAAAAAAGAGTTAAATACGGAAAAATCATTGAGACTTGACAGTTTTCAGCAGCTGATGTCTTGTGCATGATGCAAAGGTTTCCTGGATTGACCAGATTTCTTTATGCTGAAGGTTTAGTGGCTCTCGTGTCAGTTTTAGTGCCGTCAATTGGTCAATCGCAGTTTGATGGCAGCACTTTTTGTCTCACTCCAACCATACATAGATACATAGTTTGCTATAAGAGGGCACCAAGAGGCTGGAAAACACATAATACTGCTCCTTTAGTAAAATCCCATGGACAGAAAACTAAGAGCAACAAAGTCAAGGAGAGAAGCACAGGTAAGATTTAAGGCATGAAAGCACTAACACAAATTAATGAATTAAAATCCAAGATGTAAATAACAAAAACATGAATGGAAATCAAAGCTCTCACACCATGGGATCATAACCAGATTAACTTCCACTTTGACATTGTTGCACCTAGATGAAAACTCACTTACGCATTTGCCCTAAAACACATCCGCTTTTGTCAAATGTAAAAGGACGAGTGAAACTTTTAAGCTGGGCTCTAATAGCATTGTGCCGCTGACTCCCTCAGCTTTTCCCCCTCGAAATGTGAATATTTATTGGGGCTCGAAAAGCCTTCACAGCGCCTCCATTCAAAACCGAGAGAAATTGAGCACTTCAGATTCTATCTGTTTGATTCCACACGGCTCTAATATCACCTCTCTCAAATGAGGCTTTTTATTACCGCTCAGGGTGACAAGCTTTATTTGCAAGCTGTTTGCTGTAGCAAATCGTTATTGCTCCATGGCATTTCAATTGAATAAGATACCGACTTATTGTATCATTCACTGGTCCCCAGACGTGACTCCACTGGAAAATAAGATATTGAAATTGCGGTTTTTAATAAAAGTGGCCCAAGATATGATTCTACCTGAAGTTGATAAGACTCTTCCAACAATGGCGTGTGAAGGATATTATTGCCAAACTGATAGCTGTTTATCTTGAGCACACAAAATGTCTGCACATACAGGGGGAGGGGGGGATTTTCTTAAAGATCTCAAACAAGAATGTTGTCCCTCACAGTGTTGTTTGTTGTTTTTTTTATAGTTCCCTTTTGAATACCAGTCAGAAAAGTTCTGCAAATTCAGTAATGTGTTTCCATTAGAAATGTGTGCGCAAAAGCTATTTCACAATTACAATGGTTCCACTGAGTATGAAACGCAATTAAAATCTCACGTGAATAAGTTTGTTCATGTAATAAGTCATTAAAAACATGCGGCACCATCATCCTCCTACCACTTCCTGTCGCCTTCTTCCTCGTGCTTTGCACCAGCGGCAACATCCTGGTGTTTGTCATGTGACTCGTGTGATGCTGACAAAGTGTTCTCATTACAGTTTTGAGAAATAAATCAATTTTGATACGGCCAAAAACAAAAAAAAAAGCACCTCATCTTATCAAAACACCGACAGAATCTTCGAAATTGGCAGGTTTCCATTCAGCAAATTTATTTTCAAAATGACAAACTTGGCAATTATATGGTCAATGGATTAGTATTCACAAAAACAAGGTCCTGTCTAGAACATCGAATCCTGCCTCAGTTTCTCTTCTACAGTTTTAACAACCATCTTGAAGGGTTTCAAAACTTTGATCAGTCAGTCTAAGAATAAAATAAAAAATGCCTGCCTTGCAGCATGAGGTGCATTTCCCCTAGGAGGCATATCAACAAACTTCAAATTCCAAGTCTATACTTCTCACTTGCTACTTTTGGACAAAGAAATGGAGAAGAAAAGCCAGAGAGCTCAAGCAAGGTTTCATCACAGCACCCTGTGGGCCACACTAGCAACTGGCAGGGCACAGCTAAGGGGCAATTTAGGACTTTACTACTGTCAAGCCCCGGGGAAACGAGACAAAAAGTCTAATTCGAGTATATAAGAGATGTCGGCTGTCAGGTATGCAAGGAAAAGGGCACGAATACCTGAACGTTTCTAACTCCCAGAATTTATCTCGTTAAAGGGATGGATTTTTTATTTTTTTTGTAGGTGAGATGTTTTGTGAAGTAATCAGCTGTAGTTCCCTTACCTCTACTCGATGTTATATCATTATGAGCTTGCCGAAATGGAAATAAATCCTTGGAGTAAGCTGGTTGTTAGCGGCTCCCTTATCTACCATCTGCCTAGTAAGGGAGCCATTCCTGATAATAACTTCAGAAATATTCGAACAGTGCCTCTTGCTAATTCTTGGTTTAGTTCAAACAAAAGAAAATAAAAGAGGAAAGTTGTTTAGAAGGGCTCACTCTTTCATTTGGTTTATGGTTTCATGGACACTGGGGATTTTTTTTCTTTCTATTTTGTCAACACTCTAGAAATATCATACACAGGAAACAAAGATGATCCACAATTTAGGACTTTTAAAATATGAGTTATAGTGAAGAACTTGTCACGTCATGTAAAACCTAAAAGAAAGGCAGTTTGGTATTACACTGTTCACTGTTTAAAACTGTTTACCTTACATTCCTGCTCGGAGCGTAAATAGCAATTCACTGTTCAAAATTATCTCAGCGTCTCCTTGATGCTAAGGTACAGTGTTCCTGCCGACTTTATCTTCCACTGATGTTCTGTGAACCGACTACGTCTCAGTTTAAAATCTGCAAGGAGCAGGTTCTTTTTCTTCTCCTTGTGGCCTCTAATCCTAGTACTTTCATTTGCCACTCTGACAATCAAGACATTCTGCATCACAGTGCATTTAGCCACTGCTAACTAGCAACATTAGACCCTAGAAGGACCTTTAACAGTTAAGATCAACAAGAAACACAATAAAGTGATGGAACAAAAGATATAGAACAATGTACTTAAAACTACTGAATGAAAACAATTATGACTTTTAAAAATGAGTACAATTCTGGTTCATTTTTAGCTGATTCCTAAACCTTGACATAAGTAATGTCATGTCAGTTATGGTCTTAAAATCTCAAAATATATTGCATGTGCTGCCAGCAGCCTTAGCAACATTTGTTGCACAGAGTTTGCACACAGTCACAGTTTCTTCAGCTGTTCGGCATCATGATTAGCTTTTTTGGTTAAGATTGTGTCATTTGACTTCGGTTTAGGTGCTCAAAGCCTCATTTAGTGTATGTAAGCATTCAAGAAAAAAATGAAAGGGTAAAGGGAATATTATCTATGGGTGTTTACAACCATTTCTTATATAAAGAAAGAGAAATAAAGGCTGATTGTGGTAGTGTAGATATGCTTATACCACACCCTAACTCATACCATGCAGTTTGTAGTAGATTCACTTACCTCGAGTAAAAGAAAAAGAAAAATATACAAAGCCAGGCCCAAGAAACTTCTTACACTTCCACAACAAATTAGAGTGAAACTTTGGAAATGGGATCTTAGAAGTCTGACAGGCGAGAGGGATTTTAGTATTACTGAAGCGCTCAAAATAAATCTTTGGGTTTCAACATGATACGGACCTGCTTTGTCATGTTTTGTAATTGGTCATGTAACTCAGTTGAGCTCATCTCATAGCATCACTCACCTATCCATTACCCAGTGCCAGCTTGTACATGTGCCTTGTCACAGCGTTCCAGCAGTTCTTCCATGACTGAATGGAGTGTATGACCCAGTTTCTATTTTGACAACTACAATTCCTGCTTAAGCCTCGTCAGACCAAGTTTTCCAAGTTGCCTTCTTGATCCTGAAACATTGCCTGTCCTCTTATACTTCCTTGTCTTGTCTTGTCTTACATCCCAAAGTAAGTCTGCCACTCTGCCTTCTCTGACAAACCAACCAGATCTTGATCCTGACTTTTGGAGCAATGTCCTAATCCCAAGGGAACTTGGCTGGAGTTTTGAAGCAACGTCAGATGCTCTCATCCATTTCTGGGATATCCTCTGTTGTCCCTCTGTACTAACCTGCAGCGCCGGCTCTGTCCATGTTGGCTTTGAAGAGATTCTGCAAGGGAGGAAGAGACCTTTCTGGAGTGGAGAGACAAAGCTGGGATTGTCCATCAGTTCACCGTGAGCTGAACCAGGCCCTTCTGACCACAACCAGCAGGCAAGGTAGGTGAAGTGTCTTACCCAAGGATACAATGACGGAGATGGAGGGAGTGGGGGCGTCGTCCAGTTACAAGACGAACTCTTACCACTCCCACCACCGTCGCCACAGATCAGAGATGTCTTGTGACGTGAGGCAAACGTCACAATGTCAGAATTATTATTTTTTAAACAAACAACCTTTATGTTGCCATAATAATATGCATTCATTTTTAGGTAAAGTTATGTTAGGTAAAAATAAACAATAAATCTTTGAGTTTCGGTTGCTGTCAATCATCTCCGATCTTGAGCAGCTGTAAATAGGCTAGTCCATCATGCCTTTCCTTCCCTTTTCCTCTTACTACACTGACTGCTGCTTGCCTAGACTGACCGCTGCTTGCCTAGACTGACCGCTGCCAGCCTCAGGATACAAACGGCCAACCTCAGAAGTACTTCAAACCAGCCCAGATCAAAAGAAACGTAAAAAATTCATTTTAGTGCAAGATGAAAGACGGCACCAAGTCAGTGAAATGACTGTGTAATGTGGAAACACGTCTGTAAATGTCTCTACTGCTAAACTCTAGTGTGTAAGTTTTCTATGGTCATTTGATAGGTTTGAAAAATGAACGATGAACAGATCTGAAGGAAACTTAATCACTAACATACCTACTTATGTTCTGGTTGTCCACATGTTTATTTGCTATTGCTTAAGGTGGCAGCCAGTGTCTCGGTCTGTTCTCTTCACCGTAGAGTTAAAGTCTGATTATCTCAGTTTCTAGCTTCATTTATCTTTTCTCACGCTGGATTAATGTTGTGGCTGAGAGCACCATGGTTCACCACTCAGCAAAAGTATTCATGACTTTGAACTTTTTTCAGCTTGGGATTTTGTAGCATCAAAATCACAAGCTTCAATGGACTTTATGTGTCCATTGGAGTGACGTGCGGTGAGGTTGATGGTTGGTGAGGCACTGACTTAATCAAAATCATAAGACCCCCTCCATGTTATTGTCTACATACAGAAATTTCGAACATGCGGACAAAAAGACTAGACTTTCACATGCCATCCATAGCCGCGCTGCCACGGTAAAATAATTCTGTTAACTCAATGAAACTTGGAAATATATTTATTATTAATTATTAATTCTGCACAGCAAAGTGGAAACCCACAGACAGACAGACAGACAGACAGACAGACAGACAGACAGACAGACAGACAGACAGACAGACAGATAGATAGATAGATAGATAGATAGATAGATAGATAGATAGATAGATAGATAGATAGATAGATAGATAGATAGATA